>WBNM01019147.1:0-192889 GCA_013399055.1 Ramphastos sulfuratus | reverse complement strand
CCCTTCTCTGGAGCTGCTCCATCTCCTCAACGTCCTTGGAGTGAGGGCCCCAAAAGAAAACAGTGCTGAAGGTGTGGCCCTCACCGGTGCTGAGCACAGTGGGGCAAGCTCTGCCCTGCTCCTGCAGGCCACAGGGTGGCTGATGCAGGCCAGGCTGCTGTTGGCCTTGGCCAGCTGTGCACACAGACTGCCTCACATCCAGCTGGCAATCAGCAGCCCAACCATTGCAGGTAGGACAGAAATAAACCTTCAATGGCTTGAGTCTTCTGCAGCACAGCTCACAGCTCTGCTCTCAGCTGTCCCTGGCACCCCCAGCAAGGCATAATGGGGCAGAGGCAAGCAGCTGATGGCACATTTACTGTGAGCACCTCCTTTGGTGCTATCAGCTCCTCCAGGAGTCAGAATCATGATGCATTTTGTGCTGGATGTAATTCCCAGCCTGTGCTTTTGAGAGGCTCTGGCTTTAGCTCTGTATCTGGGGACTTTCACAGATGCTGACCTGTTTACATTAGGCATCTGAAGCCCAAAATATTTAGTGCAGCTTCTGCTGTACTTTCTAAACTAATTGTTGACACTGGGACAATTTGTTCTGCCCTGGCAGTAACCTGGTATCATTAAGAAACCCTACCCACAAATATTTAGTCTGCAGTCAGGGCTCAGTCCTAAAAAGCTCCATTCAGCCCTCTACAACTTTCTTCACGTGAGGACACTCTCAAGTTGCTGCTTGCTACATAAATGGAAGTGGACCCCAACATTTATTTACCTAATGCTGGCCAAATTTATCACACTCTCAACATTCTCTTAACATTGCTGCTAAAAGCTCAAACATTTCACTAAGTTTTATGTAGTTTATGTGCAGAGCAGAACTCCAGACTTAAGTTTCAGCAGCAAAAGCAGTCCAAATGTTTTACTGCCTAACCCCATGGGCAAGATGTTCCCTCACTAGCACAAGACAGTGAATTCTACATTTGTTTCCCTCTCCTGTTGTTTATCCTCTGCTTCACATTTTAAAAGCCATCTATAAAGAGGCACTTCATTAACTCCTTGATCTTAATATAGCTGATATTGAATTGGTTCAGTTAGATCTTGCATTTTGGAAGTCCAAAGCCAACTCTTCCCTTTAAACAAGCACACACAAATGTTTCTGTGCTGCAAGAGTGGTCAGGGATTGGCACAGGCTGCCCAGGGAGGTGGTGGAGTCCCCATCCCTGGAGGTGTCCAAGAAACCTGTGGCCATGGCACTTGGGGACAGGGTTTAATGGCCATGGTGGTCTTACACTGATGGTTGGACTCCATGACCCTGGAGGTCATTCCAACTAAAACAGTTCCACTGTGATCTCTGAAACAAAGTCTTGGTCCTCTGTGGTCAAAACCCCCCAAACCAAACAGGCCAGAGGACAACAGACACTGGGAAGAGCCTGTGCAAGATCTTCACTCATGCCAAGCAGGGTACAAGGCCAGCAGGGGACCAGACCAAGACTGCTTAGCCTCTTACTTGGCAGCACAGGCTCTGAAGCTCCTTGCTGCTGCTGGGTGTGGGGCAGTTCAATGAGCTCTTTTTTTGGTCTCAGCTCCTATTTCCCAAGATCAGGCTAAAACAATGATCATTTGTTGGCCCCAGGTTTCAGAACAATGAAAAAGTTCAACATAGCTCCTTTGCTAAAGCTGACACTTGTCAAAGCAAAGGCTTCATGGCAGCCTCTACAAGAATGCTGTGGTCAGCAAGTCAAGGGAGGTTCCCCTCCTGCTCTGCCCTGGGGAGGCCACCTCTGGAGCACTGTGTCCAGCTCAAGAAGGGCAGGGACTTGCTGGAGAGAAAAAGGGCTACAAAGATGTTAGGGGACTGGAACATCTCTCTTGTGACTGAGAGAATTGGGGCTTTCTAGTCTGGACAAGATGAGATGGGAGAGGATCTCATCAATGCTGGCAAATAAAGGGTGGGTGACAGGAGCATGGGGCCAAGCTTTGGTCAGTGGTGCCCAGGGACAGGACACAAACTTCAACACAGAAGTTCCATCTAGACATGAGAAGGAACTTGTTTAATTTAAGGGTAACAGAGCCCTGGAGCAGGCTGCCCAGAGAGCTGCTGGAGTCTCCATCTCTGGAGACACTCAAACCCTGCCTGGCCTGCCCTGGGAGACTCTGCCTTGGTAGGGAAATGGGACTTGATCTCCAGGTGTCTTCCAAGCCCTTCCATTCTGTGAGGACAGGCCAATGGCCCAGGCTCTTCCCCAGGCCCTGATGCTCCCCCATGTTCACCCCTCAGCTCCATGCACCACAGCTTACCTTGTACTTCTCATTTGCAAACAATACAGAAGCTCTATGGAATTTGCATAGTGGGTTCTTGGGGTCGATGTTGATGGCTTTGTTTAAAGTATCCAAAGCCTTCTCAGATTTTTTCAGTGCATGCTGGACCTGTTGGAGAGAAGGAGAAGAGCGTGAAAAGGGGAAACAACAACTCACCTGCCATGCAAGGCCAAATCCACCTACTTACAACCTGCTCTTTTAAAAGGATTTGCCCAATTCTAGCCCAAGTCTCAGCAAGGCAGCTTCACCTCACCACATCTCCACCTCAGCATGTTCTCCCCACAGCTGACAGAAACCACTCAACCTCTGGCCAGGAGTGAACTCCTTGCCTTTGTCAGCAAGTGAGAGGCAGTCACCATCCCTGCAGAACCTGCCACAGCAGGCAAATGGATGCCAGCAGGTAGGCAGCCAGCACACTGAGCAGCCACAAGTCACCAGCAGGGACAGCTGAGAAGTGACTCCCTGCTGTAAGCTCTGTGTCTGCTGCAGTGAGGCCTGCAGCAGCTGAGGGATCCATGAGCAACTTCTCAAAGAGCCCTGAACACTGAACTGCAGGGATGGTTGCTGGAGCAGCTGCCTGCCACTGGAACACCACAAAGCTGGAGGAGGAGTTCATTGTCACAGCTGCCAGTGACTGGAATGAGGCAATGTGGGGATACAGCCAGGGCCAAAGCACTGTGCCCTGAAAGGTGAGAGAGCTGCCTTAGGACAGGAAGTTCTGGTCCAAGTGCATGCAACAGCAGTTAAAAACTACCCAAACTGTGATGCATCCCCCAAAACCACTCTGCTCACACCAACACCTGCACACAGGCTTGCTCTGCAGATCCCTCCTCTTCTGGCTGACTCACAAATGACCTGAGAGTGTCACTTCATTACTGGCTAAAAGTAGTCTGGAGAGAGAAAAGAGCTTCTCCTCCAACACATTAATGCTGTGGTTATTCACTGAGCTGGCACTCAGAGCCTGCAGCAGGCACTCTGAACTCTTCCTATGCTAAAACATTCCACATGATTTTTAACACTGCAAACAAAACCACAGAAGCAGACAAAACCCACAAGGACAGAGTTAGGTACAATCTACTTACTACTCCAATGTGACACAGTAAGACTGAGCTCTGAGGGTTGATATCAAGTGCTTTCTGGAAATGCATTTCTGCTAGGCTGAATTTTTCCTGCTTGTAATAAATCATTCCCAACCCATACCTGCAAGCAGAAAACAATCCTGGTCAGGAAGACTGCTAAGCAGACTGATCTTTGTCAGGGAGTGAGACCTGGCAGAAAGAGACCTGCCAACACCATCCAGGGTGGGAGACAATTTCCTCTGTGCCTGAACAATTAGCTGTGCCTAAAATTATCTTGGGCTTTTTGCTCAGGAGGGTAGCTTGAAAATTGGTGCCATGAGACAGAAGAGTGCCCCAACAGCTACAAAGTAAAACACATCCCAAAGTTCCTCAAGATCTACACCTCAGTGGTTTTCAGCAGCAGATCTAAACTTGACTGCTTTGTTTATTTTCCACAGAGAAAGCTGCAAGAAACTTGTCTGGGTCTGGGGCCCCCAACACGAGAGGCAGGGACCTGCTGGAGTGGGTCCAGAGGAGGCCACCAAGATGCTCAGAGGGCTGCAGCAGCTCTGCTCTGAAGGCAGGCTGAAAGAATTTGGGCTGTTCAGACTGGANAAATCCCTCCCCCTCCCTCTTTGTGGCAGTAACTCTAACAAAGAGATCACCTACACATCACCTGCAGAGCTTTGCTGTGCCCTTGCAAGAGAGGCAGGGAAACAGCAGCAGTGCTGGCATGCAGGAGATGTTTCTCCCTAAGCAGTTCTGGATCCCATGCAAGAAAGAGAAGGATGAGCAAAACTTACCACGCATTGTAGTGCCTGGGGTTGACTCTGATTGCATTTCTGAAACAAGCTAAAGCTTTGTCTAGTTCTTCTGTTAACACAAATTCATGCCCCAGCAAGGTGTAGGCATAAGCATAGTTGGGATCCACCTGAATGGCTCTCTGGAAGAACTTGATGGCAATGTCATGCTCCCGCTGCAAGCTGAAACAGTTTCCTGCAGCACACCAGGCCTGCCAAACAAACCCAGCAGCCCACAGTTAGCATCCCACAAGCAGCACATCTTCCACCTTCTGAGTTCAGCTCAGACTCAGTCCCTGAGGTTTTGCCATCCTTGTAATTTCCTGCTAGACTGAAACAACTCACAACAACACTGCAGCAAACCCAAGCCAAGTTAAGTCTCATTCCCAAGGAGCAGACATGGCCTAAAGACATTTTATAGCTTGAGAAGCTACAGCAATGGAGAATTTAAGGACAGCCAATGAGTCTGTGCCAATTAGGTACTCTGATGACTAATGAGTAAAGCTTCTGAAGCTGCTGAACAGGCTAGAAATAAACCACCTTAGACACTGAGGAATAATGAAGGAGACAGCATATCCACTTTCTCTCCTCAGCTCCAACTGACAAATCTGGAACTCTGCAGAACAACAATTTTAGCAGCAGCCTCTTCCCCCTCCTGCTCAGCAACCAGCACAGGGAATAGAAAACCTCCCAGCCCAGGGTCCCCTGCCTTCCAGAGTCAGTAGCATCACTGCCAAATGCAGTAGCTGTTCTCTGCCCTCATGCTACATTTCCTCCCCTCCAGACTATCTCCAACTGCCTCACTGCCTTGGACCTTCCCTGCTCTTAGACAAGCTAACAAGACAGCATGAGCAGGAGTCTCTCCTCAAACAACATCCCAACATAACCTACAGTTTCTTCAGCTCCCATTTCTGAACACCTAAGCTATTGCTTGCACTGTGGCACCTGGAAGAGGTGCCTGGCACTGGCATCTTGCATGTCATAGCTTGATAGCAGCTGAATGGACTCTGGCATAAAATGGGCAACGTTAAGCCTGAAATGAAGTTCTAGAGCAAACATCTTTCAAGTGCCAGCAAATTAACTGCAGCCATGAAGAGGTGGTTCAGGAAGAGGAAATTCCTTCTCTTTCACACTGGCAGCAGCAGGAGTGACTGTGCCATGATCTTCCTGGATGGATTATGCCAATGCAAATCTAAATAACCACTAAGGAAGAAAAGGTTTCCACCTGTTCCACCCAAGCTGATATTCTAATGCCAAGAAGCCATTTCAGGCCACCTCCCTCTCAGCTTTGCCATGCACTTCTCTCAGGAGAATGCACCTCAAGCAGAGGAGGGCTCAGAGCTCAGTTCTGAATCACTGCCTTCACCACACACAGTTACCCTCTGCTCAGTGGAGGCCACAGCTTTTTATACCTCAGGTGAGTTTTTATCCATGTCTGTCAAATCCTTTGAAAGAACTGAAAGGGCAACATCCTTCTGCAGGTGCCACAGTGTGGTTGAGTAGATCTCCATTCCTTCCACTCTGTAGTTTTCAATCCTCCTGACTTCTGAGAATATCCTCTCAGCCTAAGGACAGAAATGAAACCTCAAACAAAACTCCACCCTCAGAAGCAGAGCACTCAGGTGGAGGTTAGAAGCCTCCTCCTGTCCAGCCTGAGTTGCCTTGTGAGGGTGTTAAGCACAGCTACAAGTCCTCTGTGAAGGAAGGATCAGACCCCAGTGCCAGCCCTCTGCCTGCTGACTCACATTAGGCCATGGATATCCCCTCCCTGGAGGTGCTCAAGGCCAGGCTGGATGAGGCCTTCAGCAACCTGATCTAGGCAGAGGGTGTCCCTGCCCAGGGCAGTGGGGTTGGAGCTGGATGATCTTGAAGGTCCCGTCCAAGCCAAACCATTCTGTGATGTAATTTACAACACTACAGCACAATTACATCAGCACAGCTGTGGGCAAGGATGAGGAGAGGCAAGGAGAGGATCACAGAATGTCAGGGGCTGGAAGGGACCTCAAAAGCTCATCCAGTCCAACCCCCCTGCCAGAGCAGGATCTCCTAGAGCAGACCACACAGGAATGCATCCAGGCAGGTCTTGAATATCTCCAGAGAGGGAGACTCCACAGCCCCCCTGGGTGGCCTGTTCCTGGGCTCTGCCACCCTCATGGTCAAAGTTTTCCTCCTGTTTCCATGGAACTTCCCATGCCTCAGCTTCCACCACTGCCCTTGTCCTGCCACTGGGCATCACCCAGCAGAGCTGGCTCCAGCCTCCTGGCACTCACCTTTACATACTTATAAACATTGATGAGGTCAGCTCCAAGCCTCCTCTCTTCTCCAAACTAAAGAGCCTCAGCTCCCTCAGGCTCTCCTCATCAGGAAGATTTTCCACTGCCTTAATCCCACAGTTAGGAAGAAAAGGGAATTAATGTTCAAAGAACTCTAAAGCAACTCCAACTCTGCAGGAACTCTCAATGACCTGAGCCCACTCCAGGCACACACTTTCATGTTTGTACAATTACCTCAACTGCCAAACTCTCACAACCTCTGCAGCTTTTGAGCAAAACAAGAGAGAGAGGAAGAAGCAAGCCAGAGAGCTCCTACCTGCATGTACTCTGCCAGTTCAAAGTAGGCTCTCCCAATTTGGCACAGCACCCAGCCAGTGTTGTAGTGATGGGATGGCAAATGGCTCAGGATGTTGATGGCCTCCTTGCAGTTGTATGAGCACAAAGCTAAGTAACCCTTGCCCATGTCACGCAGGAGGCTCATCAAACCTTCTAGGAGAAAAAGTACAATAAATACAAGTGGAAAAAAAACAACTCCACACTTGAGGTTTATTTACTTGGAACTAATCATCCCATCAGCTCCTCACTGTGGCAGGTCTGCTGCAAATCTTAGCTCCCAAACACAGGCTTAACTCAGCCATAGTATTCCAGACATGGACTTTTGCAAGGCAAGTCAGAGAGTGAAGGCTCCTTCAGCCAGCAAACCCTCCTGAAGCTCAGGGCGAGTGGAGCTTTGCATTTCCAGCAGCCACTCAAACGTTTTGTTAGGTCTGAATGCAGTTTCCATGTCTAGTATCCATGGATACACCTTCTTGCTGCCTGGAAACATCATGGAGCCAAAGGAGGAACTCAGCAGCTTGTCTGGCATTTTCTGACAGCCTGAACAAAGGACTGTTTGGAAACAGCTGGAGATAGGAAGGCTGAAGTGACTACAGACACCCAGCTGGGAGGGAAGGTAACTGCCTTACTCAGAGCTCCTCTGACTCAGTTTCCAAGGATCTTGCCTGAATATCTTAATCATTAATAAGGATCAGAGGCTGAAAGATTTATCTGCTTATGGCTAAGCACTTGGTAATACCTCTTCACATTTTCTTTGCAAGATCCTGAACCCAAAGCCTTTATAATTGCCCCAAGGTGACAGCTGTAGGCTAACTGAAGCAAGAAAGCAAAACACTGGAGCCAAACTTCCTTCTGGTGCAACCTTCAGACACAGCCTCATGAAGTTTAACTCATCTACAGTCCAACAGTGTTCAAACAGACCTGCTGCTGCTTTCTGTAGTGTGAAAGCCTGGATCTGTGGTGTGACAGTGGAGATTTTCCCTTCTGAAATGATGGAAGAGTCCAGTTTGGTGATTTCCAAGCTGTCATTTAAGTTTGGCTGAGTTATTCCTCCCTTATTTGTTTTACTTTTTGTTTTCCTGTTTGGAATCTTCGGCGGAAACTTCATTTTTAATTTTTTGCTGTTTTCCTGCAAATAAAAAGATGAAGAAGAGTCAGAGAAGATGTACAGGTGAAGAGTACAGAAGGCTTTTAAAATTCAGGTAGCTAAACATGGAAGCAAATTGTGTGAAACTGCATTTCTGCCTCTCTGCAGCCTCAACAGCAGTCCCCAGGCGTTTGATGTTTAAGCACAGAGACTCGCAGCAAGTTCACCACACAGAGTTCCTGAACAGAAAGTGATCACACCTCTAGCTGCAGCCCACACTCAGATGCTGCCAGACTCTGGTGGCCCAAGAGTTTAACCACCTGAGCAACACAACAGGCTTGGGGCAGTGTGGCTGGAGAGCTGCCTGGCAGAAAGAGATCTGGGAGGTGTAACGGACAGGNGCTCTGCTCACAGGTCACTGGAGACAGAACAAGGGGGAATGGCCTCAAGCTGAGGCTGGGAAGGTTTAGATTGGACATTAGGAAAAAGTTTTTCAGGGAGAGAGTGGTCAGGGAGTGGCAGGAGCTGCCCAGGGAGGTGTTGGAGTCCCCCAGCCTGACT
Source organism: Ramphastos sulfuratus (assembly GCA_013399055.1). NCBI lineage: Eukaryota > Metazoa > Chordata > Aves > Piciformes > Ramphastidae > Ramphastos > Ramphastos sulfuratus. Next base: position 184,467 of record WBNM01019147.1, on the reverse strand, counting down.
GTGTTTAAGGTTGTTTGGATGTGGTGCTGAGGGATATGGTTTAAGGTGGATCCTGTAGAGCAGGGCTCTAGGTTGGGCTTGGTGCTCCTGAGGGGCTGTGCTGTGGGTCTGTTACCTTCGTGGTGGAGCTGTCAGTGGTGAAGAGCCGAGAGCTCCTGCGAGGCAGTGCGTTTGGTGGAGCAGCAATTGTGGGGCTCAATACCTGAGGTGTTGTACTGGGAGCAAAAGAAAAAGGCATATTAAAAACTTTTCACTCAATGCTCAACACAAGCAGCTTTTACCTTTGTTTTAAACAAAACTGCTCAAGGACTACAGCACAGAGATTCCCATTTCAAGGGGTGAAGAAATAAAGGTGCAGGCTGCATGTCAAGAACCTGAGCAGGATTCCCTCCCAGATACTTTTTTCACTTACTGATGAAATGGGAAGGAAATAAAATTGTTGGAGTGAGTCCAGAGGAGGGCCACAAGGAGGATCCAAGGGCTGGAATGAGGACAGGCTGGGGGTGTGCAGCCTGGAGAAGACTCCAAGGAAACCTTAGAGCTGCCTTCCAGTATCTGAAAGGATTCTACAGGAAGGCTGCAGAGGAACTTGTCCTGAGGGTGTCTAGAGACAGGCCAAGGGAGAATGGTTTGAAGCTGAGGCAGAGCAGGGTTGGACTGGAGCTTAGGAAGAAGCTTTTCAGTATGAGGGTGGTGAGACTCTAGAACAGGTTGCCCTTGGAGGCTGTGGATGTGGCTTCCCTGGGAGGGCTCAAGGCCAGGCTGGATGAGGCCTTGGGCAGCCAAGTCCAGCTGAAGGTGTTGCTGCCCACAGCAAGGAGGCTGCAGCAGATGATCTCGGAGCTCCCTTCCAGCCTAAGCCATGCTCTGATTTTAAACCACTAAACCAAGCACCACACACAAGCTTCCCACTCACCCACTGAAGTTATTTTACCTAACAGAGAAATGCACTTCATAGAATCACAGAATGGTTTAGGTTGGAAGGGACCTCAAAGCTCAGCCAGTTCCAACCCATGCCACAGGCAGGGACACCTCCCACCGGAACAGGTCGCTCAAGGCCTCATCCAACCTGGTCCTGAACACCCAACACAGGCTAGGTGAATAAAGCACTTCAAGAAAGGAGGTGCAAAAGCTAACACCAAGATGATTTGGGCTTTTCCTCCCCCTACCTTGTCTGTGGTCCAGAGCTCTGTGTTTGTGCAAAGATTGGAGTGACCTCCCGGCTGTTGCCGCTCTGGGAGAAGACAGACTTGGTCCCAGCCTGGCTGATCCTGCTGACAGCCTGCATAAGACAAAGTTTCTACAGGTTTGTTATTATGTCACTAAGAAATCCCAACCTCTGCTACATCAAACCACCAAAAGCATTTCTCTTTCTCACTGTTAAAGTGCCAATAACCCCAAGTTTACCACCTTCATGAACAGCACTCGACAGACAGGAAACCTCCATCTAGTGGCAAGGAACAAACATCAAGAGATGCTTGTGCAAGGTGTTGGAAACTTCCTTCACAGAAAGCTGTACACAGAAAAACCCAAACACCACAGAAAAAGGCTACAGAGAGACCTTCTGGTGGCACTTCAGGACAAACACTTGAGCAGGATAAGGAGTTATGGTTTACATTAGAAAAGGGAGACTCAGACTGGAGCCAAGGGAGATGATCTTCACTGTGAGGGTGGTGAGACTCTGGCCCAGGTTGCCCAGAAAGGTAGTAGCTGCCCCATTCCTGTAACCACTCCAAGTTGTTTGGGGCTCTGAGCAATCTGCTCTAGCTGCAGTGTCCCTGCTGGCTGCAGGGGGTTGGACCAGGTGAGCTTTGAAGGTCCCCTCCAACCCAAACCAGGCTGCGGTTCTGTAGCTCCTGCAAAAAGGATTTTTGAACAATCCTATTTCAAGTCCAGCCAGAAGTTATTCCCTGGAACACCTCCCTGAGGTGCTCACTGCACACCCAAACCTGCTGCCCTCCATGACTTAACCAGGGAAATGCTGAAGCATGACCCTTTGGAGATGGCAGAAAGAGTTTCATCAGACAGGGACCTGCACTGTGCAGCTGGAGGTCAGTGCTCAGCACCTACAGCTGCTGCACGCTGGCTGAGCAATGCTGTGTGCACACTGTTGTACCTTTGAGTGGCCACAGGTTGCAAACATGTAGTATGACTTAGCACCAAAGCATTCTTGTATCTTCACACACCTTCAGAGAGCTCAAATGAGAGCTTTGCTGCCTACCCTGGCACAGCTGAGATGTGGGAACCTGACTGTGAATCTGAGACTCAAGGCACAGGTGCAGATGGAAATTCATTGCCTGCTGTGCAGGCCTCCTGCAAAGGATTCAGAACAGGTCCTTCTCTGCCTACCTTTGCAAGAAAGCTTAGACCCTACCTGAGTACACTCTAGGGACATGCAACTCAGGGATGGCTCTTCAGAAGAGATGATGGAGTCACAGAATGCCAGGGGCTGGAAGGGACCTCAGAGATCATTGAGTCCAAGCCCCTGGCCAAAGCAGCATCACCTAAGGCAAGTCACACAGGAATGCACCCAGATAGGTTTTGAGAGTCTCCAGAGAAGGAGACTCCACCACCCCCTGGGCAGCCTGCTCCAGGGCTCCAGCACCCTCACACCAAAGGATTTTCTCCTCAGGTTGAGGTGGAACCTCCTCTGTGCTCCTGCCAGTTCCTTGTCCTGTCACTGGGCACCACCACAAAGATCCTGGCACCTTTCTCTTGACAGCCACCCCTCAGACACTCACAGACACTGATCAGATCCCCTCTCAGCCCTCTCCAGGCTAAACAGCCCCAGGGCTCTCAGCCTTTCTTCCCAGGAGAGATGTTCTTTGAGACCCCAGGAACCAAGTGGATCAAGAGGACAAGCACAAGCAAACCCATGGGTGCTCTGCCTTCTGAAGTTCTGCCCTTCCCCTCTCAGCTTCTGTGGTATCAGAGGACAGTTTGGGTGGCCAGCAAGGGTGCTTAACCCACTCAGAGCCTCTGGATCCATCCTAATGTCTCCTTCACTTCTGTCAGTGTTTCCTAGGAAACTGCCTCCCTTAAGTCAGGCACATCCTAGCCACAGCTCCACTAAACCTCTTCTTTTGCTAACTTGAAGAGCAGAAGTGCAACTGGCCAAGCAATTATTTGCACTGGACAAAGCACCCAGCAGAATGCTAAGCTGCTAATTAAAATGTATTAAATGTGTTCAGGGAGAAGCAGAGGCATGGATGAGAGGTTTCCACCTTGGTGCTGGTGTCAGCCCTAGCAAAGCAAGGAACAGAAGCAGCAAAGGTGATTCCCCAAAGCTTTTCACCTGTCCTGAACACAGGGCAGTGAAGGCAGATGAGAAGTGCCCTGAAGAGTTGCTCTCCACTATTTCAATCTTTCACACTCATCAAAATTTACATCCCCCCCCCAGGCCCAGTGCTTGCTGCTGTGCCATGGAAAACTGCCTGGGCCAGAGTGACTCCAGCACAGAGCCAGAGTCACAGAGAGGTTTGGGAGGGACCTTTAAGGGTTATCTAATCAAACATCCCTGCAGTCAGCAGAGACAGCTGCATCTAGAGCAGCTTGCTCAGAGCCCCAGACCACCTCACCTGGAATGGGTCTAGGGATGGGCATCTCCCACCTCTCTGGGCAGCCTGGGCCAGGGTCTCACTACCCTCAAACATTTCTCCCTTCTCTCCACTCTCAATTTCCCTCTTTCAGTCCAAACCATCAGCCCCTGTCTTGTCACAACAGCCTCTGCTCAAACTCTGCCCCCAGCTTTCTGCTGGGCCCTTGAAGCCCTGAAAGGCCACCAGAAGGTCTCCCTGGAGCCTTCTCCTCTCCAGGCTGAACAACCCCAACTCTCCCAGCCTGGGCTCCCATCCCTCTCATCACTGCTGTGACTCCATGGGAACTGGATCAGCCACACAAAGATGCTTCCAGGAGACTTAGCACAGTTCAGCCCCAACCACACAAAGGCCAAAGGAGCAGGCACAGGACTAGAGGTGATACCAGAGACAGGTCAGCACAACTGCCTCTGCAGTCAGATTTCTGAAGCCTCTGATTGGGAGCTCTGCAGAGCATCCAAAGGACAAAAAAGCTTTCTGCTCATGGGCTGTTCCTGAGCACTGGGGTCAGGAGAGAAGGTTTTAACAGCTCCCAAACTTCACCTGCAGAGTGACACAGCAAGGCTGAGCACCACCTGATCACAGAGAGGATCCAGGACACCTCTGCTATGAAGATAGGCTGAGGGAGCTGGGGTTGCTCAGCCAGGAGAAGAGAAGACCCCAAGGGGACCTTAGAGCTGCCTTCTAGTGCCTGAAGGCATCCTGCAGGAAGGCTCAGAGGGACTTTTGTAAGGCAACAGGCCAAGGGGTATGGTTTGAAGCTGAGGCAGAGCAGGGTTAGACTGGAGCTGAGGAAGAAGCTCTTCAGTATGAGGGTGTTTGGACTCTGGAATGGGTTGCCCACAGAGGCTGTGGATGCCTCCTCCCTGGGGGTGTCCAAGACCAGGTTGGATGGAGACTTGAGCAACCAAGTCAAGAGGTGGAGTAGATGGGAGGCTGAAGGAGGTGATCTCTGTGGTGCCCCCCAGCCTAAGCCACTCTGGGAAACTCTACTTTGAGGAATCCAACACCATCACTTGCACTGATTTATGTTTTTCACTCTAAAGAGCTCTAAACCACCCCCAGCCACCCCTAAACCACCCCCAGCCACCCTCATCAACTTTTAGCTCTACTGAAGGCACAGGGAAAAATCCTCTTTCTTTGTTTTTAGAAAGGAACAAATAGTTCTTACAACTGTCACCAACATTCCACCTCTCATGCATCACTATGGCAACTCTGGCAGTTCCTCACTGAGTAAGAGGAGGCAACTTTTATTTCCTTTCCACAAGGGTAGGCTGAGTGAAGCAACATCAACCTACCAGGCAGCNCATGTCCTGCTTGTGCTGGGGGCAGTCACCAGCAGTGTTTCCATCCCTCTGGGCTGTGAACTAGAATCCAACAACTCCTTGCAAGAGAGCAGCAGCCTGACCTCACCTGAGGTTCCAGGATTCTTTGAAAACAACCCTGAAAGCACTTTTATCTGAAACAACACAAAAGTGACAACTCTCAACCCTGGGCTGTCTTTAGGCTTCACCCTGCACACTCAAAAGTTATCAACCTTTTGTTGTTTAGAATGTTCTTAGTGTTTGTACAATCCTCTGATGGGAGGTGGACAGAAGCTGTTGGAGTGAGTCCAGGAGGCCACAAAGATGATCCAAGGGCTGGAGCAGCTCTGATATGAGGACAGGCTGAGGGAGCTGGGGGCATGCAGCCTGGAGAAGAGAGGACTCCAGGGGGACCTTAGAGCTGCCTCCCAACACCTGAAGGAAGTCTGGAGAAGGACTTTTCATAAGAGTGTCTAGAGACAGGCCAAGGGGGAATGGTTTGAAGCTGAGAGAGAGCAGGGTTAGACTGGAGCTGAGGAAGAAGCTCTTCAGTGTGAGGGTGGTGAGACTGGAACAGGTTGTGGCTGCCTCCTCCCTGGGGGCTGTTGAAGGCCAGGCTGGAGGAGGCCTTGAGCAGCTGAGACTAGTTGAGAGGTTTCCCTGCCCATGGGGGGGGTTTGAGTAGCTGAGCTCTGAGGTCCCTTCCAGCCATTCCATGAGGATTCTGCAGCTTCCCCAAGCTGCCTCCAGCAACAGCAGTTGGGCAGCCTGCAGGTGCCTGTGCATTTTGCCTGGGGAAAGAGGCCTTGTTTTAATTAGAAAGGAAAGACTGTTGCTCATTATGAAAGCTGAGAAAACAAAAATCTGCTTTGCTAGCCAAAGGAATTGACACAACAAGCTGAAAATATTTACAGACATCTTTACTTGCAATATGTTGCATTTTTTCCTCAGCACTTCCTTTGCTTAGCTGTAAATATGATTTTAAAAATAAAATACACAAACCCCCCTCAAACTATTGAGGGTTTAGAAACAGCTGCTTCACTCCAGCAGATTAGTCTTCAATTAGCTTGATTTTAACTAATGCTTCAGGGAAGTCTAAAAAAGGTGTCAGGGACAAATTCTGGTGAGACCCCACCTGGAATAGTGTGTGCAGCTCTGGAGCTCCCAACACAAGGAGGATATGGAGCTGCCACAGGATGATCAGAGGGCTGCAGAACCTCCCTGATGGGGACAGGCTAAGGGAGTTTGGGTTCTTTAGCCTGCAGAAGAGAAGGCTCCAGGGAGACCTTAGAGCAGCCTTCCAGTACCTGAAAGGGGCTACAAGAGAGCTGGAGAGGGAGGCATGGAGTGCCAGGACAAGGGCTGATGGCTTCAGACTGGAAGAAGCTGAATTTAGATCAGACAGTAGGAAGAAAATCTCCACCACAAGGGTGGTGAGGCACTGGAACAGGTCACCCAGAGCAGCTGTGGAGGCTGCAAGCCTGCAAGTGATCCAAGCCAGGCTGGATGAAGCCTTGAGCAGCCTGTGCCAGTGGGAGGTGTCCCTGCCCATGGCAAGGGGATTGCAGCTTAGATGACCTTTAAAACCCCTTCCAACCCAAACCATTCTGTGACTCTATGAAACACCTGACCAACTGCAGGGAGATCAAAACCAACACTGTTCCCTGCACCCCCAACCTCACTGGGTTAGAAATTTAAGTTGGTGAACAATAATTTGTTCTGCTGCATTAAATAACTGTTAGTAAGTGCACTGGTGTTTGTTTGTTGTTTCACACACACACTTCATAGAGAAATTGCACAGACATTGAATTCTCACTTAACCCAAACCATTGCCATAGCTAAAGGAGGCTGCAGTCAGTTCCACACTCAGACATGGAGTTTTTCAGAACAGATTTTTGTAAGCAGTGGAGAAGTTGAGCTCAGCACAACTCGGCTCACATGCAGATGTTTTTTCTCTTTAAAGTACACTGCAATGTCAAACTCAGGGACCAAAAATGACTGCAGAATGCAAGATACCTTCTTTGAAGGTGCTCCTGTGGCTGGCACATCAATTACAGAAGAAGAGTTTGTGTAGTTCTGTAAATAGGATCCATCTCCAGGGCTTGGGGTATCTAGTGGCAAAATTCCAAAGCTGAGAACAGAAGGAAGAGGGAGGTCAGTGCCTGAATGTTAGCCCAGAGAGCTGGCCTGAGGCTGAGGTTAAAACAGGCTCAAATTCATAGATTCAGAGAGTGCTTTGGCTTGGAAGGGACCCCAAAGCTCACCCAGTTCCAGCCCCCCTGCCATGGGCAGGGACACCTCCCACCAGCACAGGTTGCTCAAGGCCTCATCCAACCTGGCCTTGAACACCTCCAGGGAGGGGACAGCCACACCCTCCCTGGGCAGCCTGTGCCAGTGTCTCACCACCCTCACTGGAACAATTTCTTCCTAATCTCCAGTCTAAATCTGCCCTCCTCAAGCTTAAAGCCACTGCCCCTTGTCCTAGCACTAAACTACTTCACTGTTTAATGTGAACCCTCTTCTAATATCCTCCTGTAAAAAAGGAGACTTCAGCACAAATCCATTCTTATTCCTGAAATAAATAAATGCAGAACTTAGTTTCCCTGCATAACAACTACCACACAGAGCCCAGCCACATGTTAGTGGCTTATAACAGAATGGTGTTCAAATGAGATGGCCTCTAGGACCACCCCCTAGGAGGGATTTAGCTGCTCTTAGAGTTTATCCCCTTTGAAATAATTTCCAGTGAACATCACAGCAGGCAACATCCTGCAGCAAGGGTCTAGAGAACAGGTCCTACAAGGAGCAGCTGAGGGCAGTGGGGTTGTTCAGCCTGGAGAACATTGGGCTGAGAGGAGACCTTTTGGCTCTTTCAAACTCCCTGGAAGGAGGCTGGAGCCAGGTGGGTGTTGATCCCTTCTCCAAAGAAAATAAGTGACAGGACAAAAGCAAATGGCCTCAAACTGCACCAAGGGAGGTTTAGGTTGGGTATGAGGAACAATTTCTTCCCCCCAAAGGTTACCATGCCCTGGGACAGGCTGCTCAGGACACTGCTGGAGGCACATCCCTGCAGGGATTTAAAAGCAGTGTAGATGTGGTGCTGCTAAGCCATGTGGATGTACTTTAGCAGTGGCCTTGGCAGTGCTGGGCTCATGGCTAAACCTGATAATCTGAAAGGTCTTTTCCAGCCTAAACAACTCTGTGATTCTAAGAGCTCCTCTCATCTACTCAAAACCACCAACTCCTGTTTCAAAAGCAGAAGAGATGAACACTGGGGCTGACAGCAGCTTCTGCAGCAGCTTCTGCAGCAGTACTTCTAACACACTATCAGTGTGTGCACTGGAGCATGCAGTGCAGCCCCTGACATCTCCCCTGCTTCCCACAGCCCAGCTGGAGGCAGAAATTGTCTATCCCAAGGCCTTACCTGGGAGTTAGTGGGGTCAGAGCTGCAGGACCTCCCAGTAAGCTCCGCCCAGTTTTTGGTTTGTTCTGAGGCGGTTTGGAGAACATTGCAGTTCCTGAGCCCAGGGAGTCTGGGGAGATCACAGCTGGGTCAATGTAAGACACTGAAGAATCTGTGTTCAAGGAGCAGTATTTTGAATTGGATGATTCTAAGTTGATTCTGTTCAACTCCTGAAAGAGAGGAGGCAGTTGTTAGAGTCATAGAATGGGTTGGGTTGGAAGGGACCCCAAAGCTCACCCAGTTCCAGGCCCCTGCCATGGGCAGGGACACCTCCCACCAGCATAGGTTGCTCAAGGCCTCATCCAACCTGGCATTGAACACCTCCAGGAAGGGAGCATCCACAACCTCCCTGGGCAACCCATGCCAGTGTCTCCCCATCCTCACTGTAAAGAACTTCTTCCTCATCTCCAGCCTAAAGGACAAGGAGCAGTGGATGGAAGCTGCAGCACAGGAGGTTCCAGCTCAACACAAGGGGAACTTCTTCACTGTAAGGGTCCCAGAGCCCTGGCACAGGCTGCCCAGAGAGGCTGTGTCTCCTTCTCTGGAGCCTTTCAAGGCCTGTCTGGATGTGTTCTGTGTGCCCTGAGCTAGACTGGATGGTCCTGCTCTGGCAGGGGGGTTGGACTCGATCTCTTTAGGTCCCTTCCTGTGAGCCTGTGTAAATCTGCCCTCCTCAAGCTTCAATCCACTGCCCTTCATCCTGTCACTACAGGCCCTTGTAACAAGTCCCTCCCCAGCCCACAGAGTGCAATTTCTGATCAGAATGTCTCAGCTGATGCTGGAAAGGCTGCTTCAGATCCAAGCACTTGAGCTGAGCTCACAATTGTGTCTTGTGGCGTTTCCATCAGGACGGTCTCAGGCTGCCTGTGGGATATGTTGTGATTAGACACCAAAGTTGTGCAAGTGTTGGGCAGACAGCTGCTGAAGTTCTGCAAGGATGTTAGTTTAAATGTTTGGTCAGGGTCTGGTTTTTCACCTGTAAGAGAGGAAGAAGATTTACAGAGTTATTGCAGAGTCTATACACTGACCTGCCTGAAACAAGGGCAGGGCTGGAGTGCTTTGGAAGGGACCTACTCATGGATTGCACTGGGCTGGAAGGGACCCCCAAAGATCATCCTGTCCAACCCCCACTGCAGTCAGCAGGGACATCTCCACCTAGATCAGGCTGTTCTGGGCCACAGCAAATCTGACCTTGAATGACTCCAGAGATGGGGCCTCAACCACATCCCTGGGCAGCCTGTTCCAGTGTGCAGAACTTCCTCCTGATGTCCAACCTAAATCTGCTCTGCTCCAGTTCCAAACCACTGCCCTGACTCTATCACTACCAGAACTTCTAAACAGTCTCTTCTCAGCTTTTCTGTAGTACCCTTCAGATAATGAAATGTAGCTCTAAGGTCTCCCAGGAGCCTTCTCTTCTCCACACTGAACATCCCCAACTCTCTCAGCCTGTCCCCACAGGGGAGGTTCTCCAGCCCTCTGGACATCTTGGTTGCTCCTCTGGACCTGCTCCAGCAGGTCCATGTCCCTGTTGTGTTGGGGGTCCCAGAGCTGGACACAGTGCTCCAGGTAAGGTCTCCCCAGAGCAGAGTGGCAGAATCACAGCTCTCCATCTGCTGGGCCACACTTCTCTTGAGACACTAAATCAGAAGTGTTCTTTTACAACCCTCTGGACAATCACTTCTGTTACCAAGAGTTTGCTTTAAATTATTCTCAGAGCTTCTTAGGCTCTGGTAAGTGTAGGCTGGCAAACATATGGCATTGGTAAATCCAGAGATGCAGGAGGAAATGGAAGAAAACAGAACCAAAAGCTGTAAACACTGACAAAACATTCTAAATGCATCACTGGCCACAGAGAATTCTGCTGCCATTTTCCTTACTACTTCTGGACAAGGAGTAAAATAAACCTTGCCACACTGTGACAGCAAATTAGGAAGCCTGACAGAAGGAGAAACACAGGAAACAGCTTCAGCAGCCCAAGTTCTGCAGACTCACCAATTTCACAAAGTGATTCAAAAGGGGACCAGAGGAAAGGATTTAAACTAAGGCTCTTTTGGTAACATTCGGATCCTTTGGCCAGCCTGTCTGTCTTGCTGCAAAGAACAAACACAACAGTTGGTAGAGAAACTCAGAACTGCACTTCTGCTCAAGACAGCTTTCCAGAGGAGGAATTGAAAAACAAAACCACATTGAGTTACAGCAACATCCCCAACTGTTCAAGCTACAGAGCACTACTGAATGCTTCTGAAGGTAGCTGGCATCTTTAGACACAGCCCTCAAAGAGGCCTTAGATAAGCACTGCTACAGCTGGAGAACTTTTGGGTTAGGATGCTGCTGTGCTTTGCAACAGCTTCTTTCCTGCTTTGCAAAGAGCAGCCTGCCTGCAAGCCCTCCAGCCAGTCAGGTATCTATGCATAGTGTCTCTGCATATAAGGCAGAGGCTAAACTGAACACCTAAGGGTCTGTAGGAAGCACAAAGCAACTGCTTCTGAGCCAGGGAATCACAGAATGGCTCAGGGTGGAAGGCTCCTCAGAGATCATCTGCTCCTACCTCCCCACCATGGGCAGGGATGCCTCACAGCTAGGCTTGGTTGCTCAAGCCTCATCCAACCTGGCCTTGAACAGCTCCAGGGAAAGAGGCATCCACAACCTCCCTGGGCAGCCTGTTCCAGAGTCTCACTACCCTCATACTGAAAAGCTTCTCCCTAAGCTCCAGTCTAGCTCTGCTCCCTCAGCTCCAAACCATTCCCCCTTGGCCTGTCTCTAGACACCTTCAGGACAAGTTCCTCTGCAGCCTTCCTGTAGGGTCCCTTCAGGTACTGGGAGGCAGCTCTAAGGTCCCCCTGGAGCCTTCTCCTCTGCAGGCTGCACCCCCCCAGCTCCCTCAGCCTGTGCTCAAAGCAGAGCTGCTCCAGCCCTTGGATCACAAAGAATCAGGAAGGATCCAAGAACTCTGCCTGCTCAATCTCTTCCCATTTACTGAAACCTTGCTAGGCAAAGGCAAAACAGTGAATTTGTGAAGTTCTTCTGACTCAGAGTCCTCAAAACTTTCATTTGCAGGTTACAGCTGTGTAAGACAGAGTCAGGACACCAAAATGGCAACCCTGAGAAACAGGCTTTGGAAGCTTTTCTATGGGAAGAACACAGAGCAAACCCAAAAAGGCATGAAAAAGACTCCTGAATTGCAAGCTTCACAACCTGGGAAAGAGGAATTGTGGGTTTAGTCAGACAAACCATTCCTGCACTCCTGAGTTAAAGATCTCCCACAGCCACCTCCCTGCACCCACCATCCTCAGAGCCCAGAAACAGGTGTACCCTGTGGGGGCTAAAAACATCTCTGAGCTTGGCCAAATAGCAGCCAGCCCCCAAAGCTGTAGTAGACAAAAGAAAAAGCAACATTACCAGTAGACATGTCCCAGTAAGGAGAGGGTAAAGCATGCAGAGTCACCAAACTCCATCACAATGTCATCATGGCTTTTCTGTTTGTTCAAGACTCCACCAGATAAGATCTGCTCTCCTTCTGCAAGCCTTTGTAAAAAACAAGAGGTGGAAAGGGGTTACAAGGCTCACAGTATTGGCAGTCCAGGGGGTTTCACCCTGCTGCAACAAAAACAGAAATCCACTGTCAGTGTCCAGAGCTTCCAAAACCACAAAGCAGTTCCTGCAAATGAATCTGAAATCATTGATGGACTCCTCTAGCAACATGGAGGTGTGCAGCACTCTGGAGCTTCTCTGCTGGGGGTGGAGAAAACCAAAACCAAAGCCAACCCCCACATAAGTCCAAACCCAGAGAGACATCCCAGAGCATGGCTCTTCCAGAAGGGACTAATCCTAGGGAGAATGCTAAATGGAGGACAAGAAAGGCTTCCAGACACTGCAGCTTTGAAGGCAGTAACAGCTCAGCCACCCCCTGGCTGGCTGTTTCCCAGCTGAGACACAGATCTGTAAGGCTCCATGCACTCACTTAAGATCCAGCACTGGCACATGGCACAGGTTTGGGATGTTAATGCCCTGCTTGCTTGCAAGAGAGGCTCAAGATCAGAACAAGGCTACTACACCTGCAGCAAGCAGCACCACTTGCAGGGGATGGACCATTCAGGAGGCTTAACAATGACTTCATACAGCTGCTGGGGCTGGGAGGGGTTCCTCTGGCACTGCACAAGCAAATCACCTCCTCCTGCCTCCACTTGAAACAAGCCTTGTGGGCAGATGGTTCTGCCAGCACACAGCACTGCCACAAGACAATGAGGTACATCTGTATGGATGAGCTCATCCAGCCAACAGCAGTGACATTGACTGCAACAGGTTCTAAGAGATCCTAGCTCACTGAAAGCAGCTCAGGAGCTGCTGCACTGCCTGCACAGCCCAGACCTTGGGAAAGCAAGGGAGGGAACCAGCAGCTTCAAAATGTATTCCACTGGGACCTTCAAGCAGAGCATTAAGACCATTTCCCTTTCAACAGGCAGAGAAAGCTGTACCCTAAGAGCTGCAGAAACGTTGAAGTGTCAAAGGAAGCAGATTGAGTCAAGGCAGCCTCATTCCTCTGAAGGTGCCAAAGGATTTGCCTACTAAAAGAGGGCATCAAAGGCTAAGGAGCTTCCTGTGCCTCTGGGCATCCCTGCATTGTGGTTACATGTGGTGAGCAGGATCACAAACCCTGCAAAATCAATCATGCAATTGAGTTGGAAAAGACCTTTAAGATCATCACATCCAACACCACCATGGCCATTGAACCACGTCCCCAGGTACCACACCTACACCTGAACACCTGCAGGGATGGAGAGCCCAACAGCTCCACTGAACCACGTCCCCAGGTACCACACCTACACCTGAACACCTGCAGGGATGGAGAGCCCAACAGCTCCACTGAACCACGTCCCCAGGTGCCATACCTACACCTGAACACCTGCAGGGATGGAGAGCCCAACAGCTCCCAGGGCAGCCTGCTCCAATGCCTGACCAAACTGAACTGTCTGGGGTGGAAAGGACAGCTCCTGGAACAGCTCCTGGGGCAGAGGGCACTGCTGGGGCATTCTGAGCTGGACCAAAGGGCTCCCTTAGCCTCAGAAAGCTGAGGTCTACGGAGAGTCTCTCATCAAGCCATGTGTGCTGCTGGACACCTGGCAATAAAGAGCAGCCAGAAGACTCCTACTGTGTGGAGCTGTAAGCACCACATCAGCTGCTCTACAGAAATTCAGCCCTCTTTGGCCATCAGGTCACTCAGAAAAAAGGAGCCAAAAAGCCACAACACAGCCCCAAAAGAGGCATTTAAGGTTCTGTAAAGAACCCCCACAGAATCCTGGAATGGTTTAGGTTGGGACCCCAAAGACCATCCAGTCCCAACCCCCCTGCATGGGCAGGGGCAACTCTCACTAGCCCAGGATGCTCAAGGCCTCATCCAGCCTGGCCTTGAACACCTCCAGGGAGGAGGCATCCACAAGCCCCTGGGCAACCTGTGCCAGTGTCTCCCCACCCTCACTGAAGGGTTGTACTTCAGGTACAACCAACTACACCTGTGGGACTGAAACAAGATCTGTCCTCCAAGAGAGTCTTACCACTTCTGGAAGAGTATTTCAGACCTTTGAGGGGAAAAGTCCCTTTCACACTATTGGCAACCCAGCCCCACAGAGATTGCATTTTACAGCCAACTGCTCACTTCTGTTTGGTCTTTTTTCTCCATATTCTTGCTGTTAAACACAAGAAACACATCCAGATCCCCTGACAGTACTGAGTCTGTCAAGGTTCATTTTGATGCTGAATACAGCATTCTTGGGTGTGGATTCAAGGAGGCTTTGTAGGTTTTTAAGGACAGATTCAGCCACCTTTTCCCTCAGCCCTCCATTAGCAGGAGCTGGGCAAGAGGAGCAGGCTCACTGTTGGAGGGAAGTTGCCTGTCTATTAAATTCAGACTGGAAACACTCCAGGAAATCAGCAAAGTATCAAAGAAACACAAAACACTTCCCAGGGTGCTCCCCTTAAGTCACCTCAGCAATCACTGTTCTCTCCTCCTGAACTGCCAACTCCTCTAAGCTACTCAACACCTTTCAGAGGCTTCTGCAATATGGATTCATGTTCATTAGGCTCATATCTGAAAGCAGAATTAATTGAACTCCACTCTGTAGAGCAGAAGGAGCTAATGAATTACTAATTCATGCAACATAACAGCTTCCAATGAGAAATCCACACAAAAAACCCCAAACATTTGGAACCCTGGACAGGACAAGAGAGGTTTTACTTACTTGCTGAGGTCCACACAACATTTTGCAAGCAGGTATTTACACTGTGGGGTAGTACAGCTGTGTCCCTTTAGGAGCCTGTATGCTTTGTAGGCCTTTCCTGAGCGGTAGTAACATGTTGCCAGCAAAAACAGGGCTTCTTCTGAGTGTACTAACAAAGGAAACAGTAAAAAGCATCATCTGGCTGCTCAGCATTTTGACATCAGGGATTTGGGGGGCAAGGAGTAAAAGCCAGCTAGGAACAGGAGCGTTGGCATCAGGGAAATTCATCATGGAATCACAGAAGCCAGCAGAGCGGTGGCTGGAAGGGATCTCTGGGGGATCATCCAGCCCCACCCCACTGCTCCAGCAGGGGCACCCACAGCAGCTTGCCCAGGAGGGGTTGGAATCTCTCCAAAGAGACTCCATCATCTCTTGGGGCAGCCTGCTCCAGAGCTCCACCACCCTCACAGGAATGATTGTCCTCATGTTTAGCTGGAATCCTCTGGGTGCCAGTTTGTGCCCATTGCCCCCCGCCCTGTGGCTGGGCACCACTGAAGAGAACCTGGCCCCATCCCCTTGCCCCCTGTCTTTAGCTCCTGGTGAGCACTGATCAGATCCCCTCAGGCTGCTCTTCTCCAGGCTCAACAGCCCCAGGGCTCTCAGCCTTTGCTCCTCACAGAGGTTTAGAGAATGGTTTCAGTCAAANACCTACACCTGAACACCTGCAGGGATGGAGAGCCCAACAGCTCCACTGAACCACGTCCCCAGGTGCCATACCTACACCTGAACACCTGCAGGGATGGAGAGCCCAACAGCTCCCAGGGCAGCCTGCTCCAATGCCTGACCAAACTGAACTGTCTGGGGTGGAAAGGACAGCTCCTGGAACAGCTCCTGGGGCAGAGGGCACTGCTGGGGCATTCTGAGCTGGACCAAAGGGCTCCCTTAGCCTCAGAAAGCTGAGGTCTATGGAGAGTCTCTCATCAAGCCATGTGTGCTGCTGGACACCTGGCAATAAAGAGCAGCCAGAAGACTCCTACTGTGTGGAGCTGTAAGCACCACATCAGCTGCTCTACAGAAATTCAGCCCTCTTTGGCCATCAGGTCACTCAGAAAAAAGGAGCCAAAAAGCCACAACACAGCCCCAAAAGAGGCATTTAAGGTTCTGTAAAGAACCCCCACAGAATCCTGGAATGGTTTAGGTTGGGACCCCAAAGACCATCCAGTCCCAACCCCCCTGCATGGGCAGGGGCAACTCTCACTAGCCCAGGATGCTCAAGGCCTCATCCAGCCTGGCCTTGAACACCTCCAGGGAGGAGGCATCCACAAGCCCCTGGGCAACCTGTGCCAGTGTCTCCCCACCCTCACTGAAGGGTTGTACTTCAGGTACAACCAACTACACCTGTGGGACTGAAACAAGATCTGTCCTCCAAGAGAGTCTTACCACTTCTGGAAGAGTATTTCAGACCTTTGAGGGGAAAAGTCCCTTTCACACTATTGGCAACCCAGCCCCACAGAGATTGCATTTTACAGCCAACTGCTCACTTCTGTTTGGTCTTTTTTCTCCATATTCTTGCTGTTAAACACAAGAAACACATCCAGATCCCCTGACAGTACTGAGTCTGTCAAGGTTCATTTTGATGCTGAATACAGCATTCTTGGGTGTGGATTCAAGGAGGCTTTGTAGGTTTTTAAGGACAGATTCAGCCACCTTTTCCCTCAGCCCTCCATTAGCAGGAGCTGGGCAAGAGGAGCAGGCTCACTGTTGGAGGGAAGTTGCCTGTCTATTAAATTCAGACTGGAAACACTCCAGGAAATCAGCAAAGTATCAAAGAAACACAAAACACTTCCCAGGGTGCTCCCCTTAAGTCACCTCAGCAATCACTGTTCTCTCCTCCTGAACTGCCAACTCCTCTAAGCTACTCAACACCTTTCAGAGGCTTCTGCAATATGGATTCATGTTCATTAGGCTCATATCTGAAAGCAGAATTAATTGAACTCCACTCTGTAGAGCAGAAGGAGCTAATGAATTACTAATTCATGCAACATAACAGCTTCCAATGAGAAATCCACACAAAAAACCCCAAACATTTGGAACCCTGGACAGGACAAGAGAGGTTTTACTTACTTGCTGAGGTCCACACAACATTTTGCAAGCAGGTATTTACACTGTGGGGTAGTACAGCTGTGTCCCTTTAGGAGCCTGTATGCTTTGTAGGCCTTTCCTGAGCGGTAGTAACACGTTGCCAGCAAAAACAGGGCTTCTTCTGAGTGTACTAACAAAGGAAACAGTAAAAAGCATCATCTGGCTGCTCAGCATTTTGACATCAGGGATTTGGGGGGCAAGGAGTAAAAGCCAGCTAGGAACAGGAGCGTTGGCATCAGGGAAATTCATCATGGAATCACAGAAGCCAGCAGAGCGGTGGCTGGAAGGGATCTCTGGGGGATCATCCAGCCCCACCCCACTGCTCCAGCAGGGGCACCCACAGCAGCTTGCCCAGGAGGGGTTGGAATCTCTCCAAAGAGACTCCATCATCTCTTGGGGCAGCCTGCTCCAGAGCTCCACCACCCTCACAGGAATGATTGTCCTCATGTTTAGCTGGAATCCTCTGGGTGCCAGTTTGTGCCCATTGCCCCCCGCCCTGTGGCTGGGCACCACTGAAGAGAACCTGGCCCCATCCCCTTGCCCCCTGTCTTTAGCTCCTGGTGAGCACTGATCAGATCCCCTCAGGCTGCTCTTCTCCAGGCTCAACAGCCCCAGGGCTCTCAGCCTTTGCTCCTCACAGAGGTTTAGAGAATGGTTTCAGTCAAAAGGTGCCTCAAAGCTCATCCAGCTCCAACCCCCTGCCACGGGCAGGGACACCTCCCACCAGCACAGGCTGCTCAAGGCCTCATCTAACCTGGCCTCGAGCACCTCCAGGGAGGAGGCAGCCACAACCTCCTCGGGCAACCTGTGCCAGTGTCTCCAGGCCCTTCAGCACCTCCATAGCCTCCATTGGGCTCTCCCCAGCAGCTCAGTTCAAGAGAGACAGGGAAGGCTCAGAACTGGACCAGCACTCCAGATGTGGCCTGACAGGTGCAGAGCAGAAGGGGAGCAGAATGAAGAGCACTGCTTTATTCAGCAGCATAATAAACTTCCTTATGGAACATTCTTGCATAGGCAGACCAACTCTTAAGATCTACTGTTGGAAGAGAACTTTGACCCTTCTGGCTCCCCAGTCTAAGAGAGTGATTAGGCAGCTTGTAAAAGTAGCAGGGAGTAAGCAGAGGAGTCCTTCCTGGCAGAACAGAGCTACTTCAACAACTGCTTGGCCACACCAAGGCTTGGCTCCAAGCATTCTCACACCAGCTGGCAGCACTCTGCCCCAGGTGAAGCAGTGCACAAACACTGGCACAGCAACAGCTGCTGGGAAGCTCAAGAACTTGCAGAGGGAAGAAGGCTCAGCCTAAGCAGCTCATTTACACTTTTAATCCTAACTTCAAGTGGTCTCTTCCTGTTTGCAGCTTTACTTCTGTTATTTTCTGGAGCTGCTGCATCTGCACGTGACAGTGGGGCAGATTTTCTCATGTTAGGGACTAGAGGCTGAGGGAGTTGAGGCTGCTCAGCCTGGAAAAAAGGCTCCAAGGGAGACTTCAGAGCAGTGTTTCTGTATCTGAAGGGGATCTACAGGATGGCTGGGGAGGGACTCTGTATAGCAGCCTGTGGTGAAAGGATGAGGGCAATGGTTTGAAGCTGGAGCAGGGGAGATTTAGGTTGGACATCAGGGGGAAGTTCTGCACAGTGAGAGCAGTGAAACACTGGAATGGGCTGCCCAGGGTTGTGGTTGAGGCTCCATTCCTGGAGACATTCAGGATCAGACTTGATGTGGCCCTGGGCAGCCTGATCTAGGTGGAGGTGTCCCTGCTGACCACAGGGGGGTTGGACAAGATGCCCTTTGAGGGTCCCTTCCAACCCAGTGCAGTCTGTGATCTGCAAAGTCAGTCAGCTGCCAGCCACCTCCACCCCAGCAATAAGCCTTGTCCTCTGCTGCTGCCTCACTGGGATGGTGGCTGGAGGCCACCATGCACATGGTTTGGTTAGTTTATGTTAGGAACCTCTCCTACAAGTCCTCTTCCCAAATTGACTCCTAAGTTTCTAAATAATGAAAGNCGCCCTGTGGCTGGGCACCACTGAAGAGAACCTGGCCCCATCCCCTTGCCCCCTGTCTTTAGCTCCTGGTGAGCACTGATCAGATCCCCTCAGGCTGCTCTTCTCCAGGCTCAACAGCCCCAGGGCTCTCAGCCTTTGCTCCTCACAGAGGTTTAGAGAATGGTTTCAGTCAAAAGGTGCCTCAAAGCTCATCCAGCTCCAACCCCCTGCCACGGGCAGGGACACCTCCCACCAGCACAGGCTGCTCAAGGCCTCATCTAACCTGGCCTCGAGCACCTCCAGGGAGGAGGCAGCCACAACCTCCTCGGGCAACCTGTGCCAGTGTCTCCAGGCCCTTCAGCACCTCCATAGCCTCCATTGGGCTCTCCCCAGCAGCTCAGTTCAAGAGAGACAGGGAAGGCTCAGAACTGGACCAGCACTCCAGATGTGGCCTGACAGGTGCAGAGCAGAAGGGGAGCAGAATGAAGAGCACTGCTTTATTCAGCAGCATAATAAACTTCCTTATGGAACATTCTTGCATAGGCAGACCAACTCTTAAGATCTACTGTTGGAAGAGAACTTTGACCCTTCTGGCTCCCCAGTCTAAGAGAGTGATTAGGCAGCTTGTAAAAGTAGCAGGGAGTAAGCAGAGGAGTCCTTCCTGGCAGAACAGAGCTACTTCAACAACTGCTTGGCCACACCAAGGCTTGGCTCCAAGCATTCTCACACCAGCTGGCAGCACTCTGCCCCAGGTGAAGCAGTGCACAAACACTGGCACAGCAACAGCTGCTGGGAAGCTCAAGAACTTGCAGAGGGAAGAAGGCTCAGCCTAAGCAGCTCATTTACACTTTTAATCCTAACTTCAAGTGGTCTCTTCCTGTTTGCAGTTTTACTTCTGTTATTTTCTGGAGCTGCTGCATCTGCATGTGACAGTGGGGCAGATTTTCTCATGTTAGGGACTAGAGGCTGAGGGAGTTGAGGCTGCTCAGCCTGGAAAAAAGGCTCCAAGGGAGACTTCAGAGCAGTGTTTCTGTATCTGAAGGGGATCTACAGGATGGCTGGGGAGGGACTCTGTATAGCAGCCTGTGGTGAAAGGATGAGGGCAATGGTTTGAAGCTGGAGCAGGGGAGATTTAGGTTGGACATCAGGGGGAAGTTCTGCACAGTGAGAGCAGTGAAACACTGGAATGGGCTGCCCAGGGTTGTGGTTGAGGCTCCATTCCTGGAGACATTCAGGATCAGACTTGATGTGGCCCTGGGCAGCCTGATCTAGGTGGAGGTGTCCCTGCTGACCACAGGGGGGTTGGACAAGATGCCCTTTGAGGGTCCCTTCCAACCCAGTGCAGTCTGTGATCTGCAAAGTCAGTCAGCTGCCAGCCACCTCCACCCCAGCAATAAGCCTTGTCCTCTGCTGCTGCCTCACTGGGATGGTGGCTGGAGGCCACCATGCACATGGTTTGGTTAGTTTATGTTAGGAACCTCTCCTACAAGTCCTCTTCCCAAATTGACTCCTAAGTTTCTAAATAATGAAAGGAGACAAGGGTCAGGAAAAAAAAATCACCTGTGTCTGAAGAGAGGACAAGAAACACTTCTCTGCAGGAACTGGGAGTGTTCAGGTTTGAGGTCTGCCTCAGTGCTTCTTCCATTGCAGGGATGAGTTATGCACTGCACTGAGAGCCTGGCTTGGCAGCAGAGATTTCAGGCTGAGGTCAGCCTTGCTGATTTTAGCTCTGATTGCAGCATCAAGGCCAGTGCCAAGCCCTGAGGTAACTTGAAAACCTTCCTGTCAAGTTATCAGCTGAAAGTTTAAACTCCAGAGAACACTTCTGTGAGGCAACAGTGAGTGTGAGCATGGTTTGGTGTTAATTCCAGCACTGACTGTGTGAAATATCTCCATGGCTCCATTTGAACTGTTTGCTGTGTTTTAAGCAGAGAGGCAGATACCCAGAGACCCTCACATCTGTGCAGCCCAAGCCCATTCTTTATGCTTCCCCAAAGCACAGAATGTTAGGAGTTGGAAGGGACCTCTGCTCCAATCCCCCTGAGGCAATGCTGTACTGTAAAACTAAAGACAGCTTTTGAAAGTGACTGAAGCCTCCAAACAACTCCTTTACACTTTTATACTCCAATTACTCCAGACACAAAGCTCCACATTACTTTTATGCTTTCCAGAACTCACCACCACGAAGATGGAATTCACAGAATGGCTCAGGTTGGAAGGGACCTCAGAAATGATCTTCTCCAACCTCCCTGCCATGGGCAGGGACACCTCTCAACTAGACTCAGCTGCTCAAGGCCTTATCCAACCTAGACCTCACACATACCCCAGGGAGGAGGGTGCCTCCCTGGGCAGCCTGTGCCAGTCTTGCCACTCTCATACTGAAGAACTTCTTCCTCAGCTCCAGTCTAGCTCTGCTCTCTCAGCTTCAAACCATTCCCCCTTGGCCTGTCTCTAAACACCCTCAGGAAAAGTTCCTCTGCAGCCTTCCTGGAGGATTCCTTTCAGGCACTGGAAGGCAGCTTTAAGGTCTCCCTGGAATGTTCTCCAGGCTGAACACCCCCAGCTCCCTCAGGCTGTCCTCACAGCAGCTCCAGCCCTTGGATCATCTTTGTGGCCTCCCCTGGACTCACTCCAGCAGCTCTGTGTCCTCTTTATGCTGTTGACAGGAGAAGTGGAAGCAGTATTTGAGCTGGGGTCTCGCAGAGCAAAGGAGCAGGATCCCCTCTCGCCCTGCTGGCCATACTCTGGATGCAGCCCAGCACATGATTTGCCACACAGGTGGCTCATGGTCAGCTTCTCAACACACCCAGGTCTCTTTCTTCAGGGCTGCTCTCACCCCGGATTTGTGCCTGGGCTTGGCCTGAGCCAGCTGCAGCACCTTGCACATGGACTTGGTGAACCTCATGCAGCTGTCACTGGCCCACTCCTCAAGCCTGTTAAGAGCCCTCTGGATGGCATCCTCAAAGAAACAACTCTGATGTTTGTTCATCCACCTACATGCAACTCTTCAGAAAGAAGATTATGAGCACTGTACAAAAAGCCTCTTGGGGCAATCTGCTCAAATCCTTTGCTACACTGAAACCCAACTGGTTTGTGTCATCACCCAGGCAGTGACAATGGAAACCGAAGACTCAAAAGGGAAGATATTTTATTAGCCTCATCCTAAAAAAATACACCACTGGAAGATCTTTTTGAAACTTACATCATTTCTTTTATCCACTAATTTAACACACCTGGGAGAGTTCTGGGAAACTACCAAGCCACAGATGTCCCCACAAGGGCAGTAACTGCAGGTGGACTTCAAAGAGATTCTTTTCAGGGTGGAGGAAAGAAAAAAAATATAAATCACTGCTGCCAATAAGGAGTCTCTGCATTCATGTTCAGCAGCTTCAACTCTGCAGCACAACCACTTCTTTTAAGCAGAAGCCAGATGTTTTGTTAGCAGTTAATTGCTTGAACCAAGTGGCAGCAGGCCTGCTGCTCTGCCAGCACTGCTGGCCACCGACAATGCTGTTTGAAGTACTCTTGCACAGGGCTATGCTGCACAGCCTCACTAGCATCTCACACATTTTTCTCTTGGCTGCTGCAACAAAAAAAGGGATTCTTTTCATTTCTGAATCCCTGGCAATTACATTCAATCCAGTATTGCCCTCCTGCTTCTCACAGTGAGCTGTGTTCAGGGGAGATACAGACTGGGAGAGTTGGGGGTTCAGTTAAGAGAAGAGAAGGCTCTGAGGAGGCCTTCTTGTGGCCTTCCAATATCTGAAGTGGGCTACAGGAAAGCTGGGGAGGGACTTTTTTTAGGGTGTTAGGGAGTGATAGGACTGGGGGAAATGGATCCAAGCTAGAGCAGGGGAGATTTAGATTAGACATTAGGAATAAGTTCTTCACCACGAGGGTGGTCAGACTGGCACAAGTTGCCCAGGGAGGAGGTGGAAGCCTCATCCCTGGAAGTTTTTAAGGCCAGGCTGGATGTGGCTGTGGGCAACCTGATCTAGACTGAGGTGTCCCTGCCCATGGCAGGGAGGGTTGGAACTAAATGATCCCTGAGGTCCCTTCCAACTCTGACAATTCTGTGATTTCTAAGACACTATTTCCTTCATACACATCTAGGTTACAAGGTTCTCTAACATTCTAGGCAACACTCCTCATCTAAGCACCACATGGATGACCTCAGGTTCTGTGGGTACCCTTCACATAAGGAAAAAAGTCTTTGGCTCTCCAAATTGAGGTGTGTGCTTCCATTGCAGGCATGGACAGGCAAAAAAAAACAAACATTGAAAGCAAAACATTTGATTATAAAACACAGAGCACAAACCAGGACTCATCTGCATTATAAGCTCAAGTTGTTTAGCATAAGAAATTATATTGTGCTTGTATTTTAGCTTCAGGGTTGAGTTGGTTGGAGGTTTATTTTCCTGTTTAGGGGACAATACCTTTTAAAATAGAGAACAGATGAACCTCAGTATCCAGGAGAAGGAAGTAAAGAATAAAAATCTTATCTGAGATCATGGAAGAAAGGTTAAGGAAGGAGGACTGGAACACAAGAAAAATGTCTTTGAAGGAGCCTGGCAAAGTACAGATTTGTGTTACTGCTGCCTGCTCAGCATCCAGGACATCCTCAATCTGACAGCATTACAGTGAGGCAATAAACACCCAGAATTAAACAGGAGAGGCCCACTCCATGTGCTCTGTTTGAGGCCTTGAGCAGCTAAGTCTAGCAGAGAGGTGTCACTTCCCATGGCAGGGAGGTTGGAGCAGATGATCTCTGAGGCCCTTCCCAGTCTAAGCCAGTCCATGATTCTCCTTGGCTCACTTTCACTGCTCTGTTCCCTCCTCACCACACGATTCAGCTCTTTCCGCCAACATCCCAACCAACACATCCAAGGCAAAGGCAGCTTTCAGTATCAGTACAACCCACTGGATTTGGGTACTGCATCTCTCCTCAAGTGCCTTTGGAAGGCATGCAGTGCTTGAAGTGACTAAAAAGCCTCATCCAGATCACTGCAAACCTAAACCACACAGTTCTGCATTTCACATCTGTAAGAGTTTTCACTCCAACACTGCTGCTGTTACATGATCTGATTTTCCAGCCTTGTTGTGAGGCATTCCTCCTCTTTCCACAAGCAGAAAGTTAAGATTATCAAAACAGGAGTAAAACAAAGCAGAAACAGAGGCTCCAAAACTCTATACTTGGAATTAATATTGGAAATGATTGGGGGGGGGAATCCATTTTCTACTGGCAAGTACATACCTTCTGCATACAACCTCTCTGCAAGGAACACTGCATCGCGGTAAGCATAGTGGTTAAGTGCTTGCCATATAGCAGCCTGCAAGACAAGAAGAGAAGTCTAAATTTAGAGAGGAGCTTTGAAAATGCAAAACTCAACAGCTCTGATTGTCACAAGGCAAAGTTCAATTTTGTTTGACTGGAGTCAAAAGAAGAATGGTGAAGGAGAAACCTGCAGGTCAAGTTTCAGGTGTTTCGGATACTAGGAAGGAGACTTAAACCAACCCAAACTTAGCACTGAAGTCATCACCCCAGCTAAGATTGTTGCTCACACAACCATCCATAGAGCTCAGCCAACATGCACTGAAAACTGAGTACTGCCAGGTGTCAGCCTGCTACACCACTGAGCATGAACTACTGCAAACTACCACCCAACACCATTGTGCAGATGCAAGAACCAAACCCACCCCCAGCTGCTCATTTTGCTCTCAGCCATGCTCAGAAGGGGCAGGGGAGGTGGTGCCCAACTCATTTTAATGGCATTATGGACAAACCCCATTTCAAACTGTCACCTGGTGAGAGGTGCCAAACCAAAAGCCATCAGGACTAGAAACAACCTCCAACCCTGAGGTGATAAGTGTGCTGGGTACCCAGCACTTGAAGAGATATCAGTGTCCCCTTCACACCAAGATGAACATGTCTGACTTGCTTTCTCTTGCAGTGGTATTTTGGGTCTTTGCTCATCAGCCACCTCTTTATCACCACTAATTAGGTACCACACAAAACCTATGAGATGGCCAAGGTGTGGCCAGCAGATCAACAGAGGTGATTCTTCCCCTTCACTCTGCTCTTCTGAGACTGCTCCTCAAATACTGGGTCCAGTTCTGGTGTCTCCAGCATAAGGAGGGCACAGAGCTGTGGGAGTGAGTCCAGAGGAAGCCACAAAGATAATCCAAGGACTGGAGCAGCTCTGCCGTGAGGACAAGCAGAGGGAGCTGGAGAAGACTCCAGGGAGACCTAAGAGCTGTCTGCCAGTACCTGAGGAGATGCCACAGGAAAGCTGCAGAGGGACTTTTCCTGAGGGTGTCTTGAGATAGGACAAGAGGCAATGGTTTGAAGCTGAGGGGGAGCAGGGTTAGACTGGAGCTGAGGAAGCTCTTCAGTATGAGAGTGGAGGGACTCTGGCACAGGCTGCCCAGGGAGGCAACCTCCTCCCTAGGGGTGCTGAGGGCCAGGCTGGGTGAAGCCTTGAGCAGCTTAAAGTAGTTAAGAGGTGTCCCTGCCCGTGGCAGGTTAGAGTAGATGATCTCTGGGGTCCATTCTGCTCAGATACCCAACACTTGGTCCAAACCAGGCACCTGCCTAAGGGGATGATCTTTTCCTTTCAACACCAAACTCAAGAGTTTGGAACTGTCAACATCTGTGCCCCAGAAGGGCACATCTGCAGTGAAATGCAAGTGAGATATACACAGATGAGTACAAACTGGGTACCTGCTCAAGTCCCCCCAGTTAAAACCATCTGCACTGCTGTGGCACTGCTGAGCCTGCCAGCTACAGGACAGGGCTGGGGTATGGAGGTTCCACAAAGATTTGCTTTAGATCAAACAAAAACCCTTCTGTTATCTGTAAAGGAGGAGGTGGATGAACAAAAAAAGCACTCCTTTTAAGATGCCTTCAGCCCTTCCTCCCCACAGCAGTGTGTGCTGCTTATCAAGGTTTGTGTGCTGAGGTTGGCAGGGCTGATGTGAGGACCAAGTTCCTTCCCACCTGGAGGTCTTGCTCAAGCTCCCAAGCAGCTTCCCATAAGCAAAATGCCATTTTGCAGTAGTTTTGTTATTACTGATCCAAACAAGATCTGAACTTGTGAACTCAAGGCTCAGTGGTTTATTGTTTCTCCAGGATTCATCAGCAACCAAACAGAATTAGCTTCTGATACCTATCAGGCACCCCAAAAGTAGCAGAAATCTCCCAGAGCCAGAGCAGCAGAGCCCTGTAACACTACTCCCAGTAGGGAAGTCAAGTGCCAATTTCATCTCAAACATATTCAAACATCAGAGTTACATGCACCATATGCTGCTGCTTCCAACACACACTTGATAAACTCAGGGTGTGAAAAATGTGCAAGTTCTCTTCACAGGATGCCTACACAGTCTCCATGAACAGTACACAGCAGAGTTTCCAGTTACTATATAGAATATCACACACAAAACCACTCCAGAGATACTGTTTTCCTCTATCACTAGGTCCCACCAATATACTTAGAGTCTCAACAGGTACCTCTAACCTCATGTGAAAGCATTTCAGAATTCATTCTCTTAATTTGATTAGGATAATCCAAACACCTCCTTATTTCCTTCTGGCTGTACTCCACACTTCAGGCAGGCTCTGCAGCTGGACTTATCTGAAGTGCTCACTCCCCTTCACCTTGAGAAGCTCCAAGGCTGTGAGGTGCTCTGTGCCTTTGCAGGCAGAAGGAAGCTGTTAAAATCTTCCAGGTCATACCCAAGTCAGAGCAGCCTAAGGTCTCCTTCTGCTCTTGCTCCTCCTGCACCAAGTCTCCAGTGGCATTTAGGTCAATCTGCCCAAGCTGTGCCACCTTTAGGTGTCTGGACTGGGATGCACCCCAGTGTGCTTACAAAACAAAGGTATGGAGGAGGTGGGGGTGGTGAAATCAATGTCCTTTGACTTCTCAGACAAGAGCAAGCTGCCAGGAACAATGCTGCCAAAGGCTGAGGAGAAACAAGTGATTTTTTGGCTATACCACAGCCACATTGTACAAGTTACACCACACACTGGCTCAAACTCAGAGGCCCAGCACAAGCAAGCAGTCAGTTGGTGGCATCCCTGTCAGGGAATCATTGCCATCTTACAACCCAAAAGGTGCAAGC
The DNA here is from genome assembly GCA_013399055.1 of Ramphastos sulfuratus. Classification (NCBI taxonomy): domain Eukaryota; kingdom Metazoa; phylum Chordata; class Aves; order Piciformes; family Ramphastidae; genus Ramphastos; species Ramphastos sulfuratus. The sequence continues at coordinate 157,646 of WBNM01019147.1, read as the reverse complement.
TGGACTCCTATGCCTTCAACAGAGAAATGCTGATCCTTGCACAGCCTCCCCTAACAGGGCAGGAAGAGGAAGGGAAGGTGGCAGGGAGTTGGCCATACCTAGGCAGTAACAGTTTTCTATGAGCAGATGTCTGGACTGTGACTCTCTCAAACTCTGAAAAAGATTTCTTGTGCCCCTTTTAGGAAGCACATTTTGAAAAGCAGCTACAATTTCTTTACAAAGTAGTAACTCAGTTTGTTCCAGCAAAGTTCAATGCATCTACAGAGCATTAGCAGCACATGACCACTGCCAAACCACACCAGAAGAATGGTCTGAAGCAAAAAACACCCCAAACTTTCATCCAATAAAAACTATTTCATCCCAACAGACCTCAGAGGAGAGCACCACAGTACAACCACAAACATAATCCAAACAGTCTTAGTTTCCTCCCTGTAGTAGTTACCAACTTCTACGTGGAACCTGTTGACAGAAACCTCAAGCAGCAGCATCCTCAAGAGCGTGCAAACAGCTCCAGTTGCAATGTCTGATCCAAGGGTTACAAACAAGGACAGGAGGGAAGCTTGAAGTGCTTCAAAGTTTTATTTAAGCACATTTGCAGACCACATAAACCTTCAGGTGCTAGTCAGTCACTTTAAACAAGAATTCATTTGCAAGTGCAAAGTGAACAGACCCTTCCAAAACTGCCATAGCAGTCCCAGCTCTGCAGAGAAGCATCCTCGGAGAGCAAAAAAACCAAAAGCAGATTCAGCTTCTCTCTAGAAAACTCTCTGCATTGTCCAAGTGTCACTGCACATCCAAGCCAAAGAGCTCTTCAAAGATAGGTGTTCTCTTCTGACAGCTACACAGCCTTGGAAATTATTTTCAAAGCTTTGCAGTCTATTGACATGCCAAGCAGTTCCTCTCGTGATTTATGACTTCAGGGTGGGCAGAGAGGAGGAGAATTTTTTGTGCTAAGCTGTGCTGCATTTCCTAGTTATGCAAACTCTGCCTGTTAAGTAGGCAGACCTTAGCTTTGTCTCCAGCCATGACAACAGCCTTGGAGTTCAAGCATCATTCAAGTGGTTAACAGCAGATGATCACCTTGAACACCCAATGTTCAAGCTAAATTCCAAGGGAAGTTTTAATTTTATTTCCAGGATGTTTGTTTTTTTTTTTTCCCAGAACTGTTTGGAAGGCAGCCAGCCTGTTCCTCAGGACACAAGGTTTGTCTGAGCTGAAGAGCATTAAACTGACCACATCAGGAGGCACAGCAGATGCCTATGTGTGTCAACTATTGACATTTTTGTCCATCTTAAAGGTTTTTAAAAGTTGGCAGAAACCTACTGAGTGAACAGGATGCCTTTTGGGACACGAATTTCACGCAGTTATGTTGCCTTATGAGTGGTGGTTCTGACACAGATGCTGTTACTTATCTATGGTGCTTTGCATATCACGACTGTAAGGATGACAGTTTTGCCCTGGAACGCTAAACCCTGCAGACATCTGAAAGGCTGGGAGAGAACAGACAGGAAAAGAAGTCTCTGCAATGACAAAACTCAGGAGTTGTGTCAATTTTCCCCATCACAGCACTAAGAGAAAAAAAATACATCGGAAGAACAGAGCTGTGCACAGCCTCCAGTTAAAGTGGGAATTCAGAAGTGGACTGACTGCACCTAAGGGTACTGCACAATGCAGACCACTCACTGGAGAAAATGGACTGGAGCTGGTTTGGAAAGGTCCTGTAGTGCAGCACTCCCCCTGCTCACAGCCAGGGCACAGAGCACTCCAGTTGCACCAGCAGACCTGGGCAGAACACAAGCACTGACATTTGGATGGTGCACTGGTGGCTTCCACACCATTAAAAGGAACAACACGAGCAAGGCCACGACAAACAACAAATCCTAAACCTGCCAGTGTTGCTGTAAGCAAGGAACAGCAGCAAAGCTAAGCCACTGATAAAGGAATTATTTGGCATTTGCAAGCAGGGGGAATCAATCCAAATGGTAAATTCAACATAGCAAAGCCTCATGAAAACATCCAGGCTGGTAAACACTTAAGAGTGGAGAAGGACACTGGAGAGGTCTTTACCTCCCTGGCAAATGAAAGCAGAGTGCAGATTTCTGTCGGGGAACCCTCAATAGCAAGCACTTGCCACTTGCTTAGTCTAATTAGCACAGTGCTGGAAACATTAACTATTGTTTCCTGTCATTCACCCTGCACTGCATTCTTGCTTCCTTTGCTAGTGCAACCCCTGTTTTCCTAGGGCATCCCACCGGTGCAAAACACCAGTCCAAGTGTAACAGCAGTGCCATGGGTATGACCCCTGCAGAAGAGCCATCAGAGATCTGTCAGGGTTGGAAGGGAGCTCAAGGATCAGCCAGTTCCAACCCCCCTGCATGGGCAGGGACTCCTCACACTAGATGAGGTTGCTTAGAGCCACATCCAGCCTGGCCTTAAAAACTTCCAGGGATGAGGCTTCCACCACCGCCCTGGGCAACCTGTTCCAGTCTCTCACCACCCTCATGCTGAAGAACTTCCTAACATCCAACCCGAATCTCCCTACTTCTAGTTTTGCTCTGTTGCCCCAGACCTATCACTACCCTTAGAAGTCCCTCCCCAGGTTTCTTGTAGCCCCCTTCAGATACTGGAAGGCCACAATAAGGTTTCCTCTGAAGCTTTTCTTCTCCAGACTAATGCCAGCTCTCTCAGTCTATCTCCAGATCAGTTGGCCAAAAGCATTTCCAGCACCACACTGACCCATGCTCTCAGAGCAGATGAGCAGAACAGTGGCATCAAGGACACACAGCCCTGGTCTACAGCAGTGCCAGCAGCTTGCACACAGAGTCACAGAAGCAGGATGGTCTTCCACAGGAGAAGTCTTCCTTCCTCTCCCACCTTTTCTTTAGGAGAGAGAAGAGCCAAAAGCAAGAATATTCACAGGATGCCAGGGTGGAAGGAACCCCAAGGACCATCTCACCCAACCTTTCCAGGTAACAGCAGAGTTGAAATGAGCTGGCCCAGCACCCTGTCGCGCTGAGTCTTAAACTGTCCAGTGCAAGGGAATCCACTGCTTGCCTTAGGAGATGACTCCAGTGCCTGACTGTACTTGTTACAGAACACCATCAGGTGCTACCAAGACAGTGAGACATTCCTAACAGAGACAGAACAACCCATCCTGTGGGAAAGCTAAAGACAGTACAAATGAGAAAGTAAGAAGACTGATTAACAAAGGTGACAGCATAGAGTAACAGGCATACAGGAAAGGTGAAAAGAAAGAGCAACTCCTAATCCTGTGCATCCTGCGTTTGGATGGGAAGACTGACAACAGGAGCAGGAAGCCCATCGTGGTAACTGCAGTAAGGCTAAAATATGGTAGAAACCCAAGATCTACGTTATTTTCTCTCCTAGGTCTGCCATCAACCTGAAGGTTAACTCCTTGGGGTAAGGAACGTCCTTCACTGGCACGGCAGGCAGGGAGCCGAGCACGCTGCGAACACTGATAAATCAAAGAGCAGGAGATGCAGGAAAGGTAAGCGAGATGGAGAGAGGGAGAGGTATCAACAGGTCTCCCAGGGGACCTACGGAGGGAGCCGAAAGGGCCTTTTCTGGAAGCCGATAGAGCTGCGGTGCCGCCGGAGCCCGACACCTCCCGCGGGGAGGGCGGCAGCCCCCGGCCGGGGCTGAAGGGGCAAAAGGGCGAGGGCAGCTCGTCCACGGGCGCCGCAGGGCTGGGACGCTCGAAGGAGTGAGGAAGCCCAGCGGCCCCGCAGGCCCCCGGCCGGGAGGGCGGAAGAGCCCGAGCTGGCAAGCGGAGCGCAGCCGGTGCGCCCCGCGGGCCGAGCCCGCTTCCACCGGCGGAGGGGGGCCCCGGGGACCCGCCACGAGCGGCCCGAGCGGAGCAGGGACCTCAGCCACGGGAGAGGGCCCGGCGGCGGGGAGGCCGCCCCCGGAGCGGCGGCGACGCGGCGGGCCCGGGTCTCCCTGCCAGGCCGGGCCGGGCCTTGGGGCCTGAGCGCGGCGGCGAGCCCAAGCCCGTGCCGCCCAGGGGTCGGTACCTGGACGGGTTCCTGCAGCACCGTCATCCTGCGCTCCCCAGCCTCCACCTCCTCCTCTCGCCGAGCCCGGAGCGGGGCGGCCCCGGCCCCGCCTCAGTGCGTGTCTCGGCGACGGCGCGGCGCGGCCCGGCCCCTGCTCATTTAAACTCCCAGCGACCGTTACCGGGGCAGGCGGCGGGGAGGGAAGGAACGAGGCCGGCCGAGTCCGCCCGAAGCTGGTGGCGGAAACACCCGAACGGCCTGCCGGAAATACCCGAAGCTTCGGGCGGAAAGAGACGAACGCTGACGGAAAACAGCTGGGAAAGGCCTCCCTTCGCGGGCCAGGCGGAAGCGGCTCGGTGGCGAAGTCGCCCGAACGGGGCCGGAGATAGCCGAGAGGCGGGGCTGGGATTCCCGGCCCCGGGCTGTCCTCAATGCGCTGCGGGCAGGCAGGCAGGGCAGCAGGCTGCAGCAGGCTGCCCCAGGTGCCGGCTCAAGAACACGCAGCTTCTGTCTCAGGGCGAGGGCAGTCGCTGCCTCCAGCCCTCAGCCTGGCCCCCGGTGCCGGAGGCCGTGGGGCAGCCCCTGCGGAGCGGCTCGTCCCGCACGACGCCTTTGCAAGGTAAAGGCTTGGCCTTTGTACCAGAACGACTCTTGAGAGCGTCCTTGAGGGGCCTGTGAGGAGGCCCTAGCATCCTTCATGGTCCCAGCCCTGGGGCCTCCGTCCCCCCATAACCGGAGCCTGCTGTGCCCAGTGCCACCCTAGCCCTGGTGCTGGGCTTCAGCTGGTGGCTCCCTCGGCTCTGCTCCCAGTACAGGGCGACTGCACAGCCCAGGTCCTGTGCCCATCCCAGAGCAGTCCTGGCGGATTGTGTGCTGCTGGCCCTGCCCAGGTGCTGCCGAGGCAGCCGGGAGTGGAAGGAGCGGTTCGCGGGGCTGGGGTAAGGCAGGTGGTCTGTAGCCTGTTCGAAGGTGCCAGGTCTGGAGCACTCTCCCAAAGGGAGGGAGTAAAGATGCACAAGGAAACTCGAGTGTGTTAGAGCTGCCAGCAGCCAGCCGCATGTGAGCAGAAGCTGTCCCTGTCCTTCTCCAGCTCCCTCCCTGAGCCTCCTGTACACACCACACACCCTGGCACGCAGGCTCTGCTCTCCTGCTCTTCCCAGTACCTTCTCTTGCACTCAGCAGCCTGAAGGGTGAATCCTGGCACTGCCAGAGCACTGTGGAGGGCTCGCAGGAGCAGGGGGGCTGCATCTTTATGTGAGAATAAAAGCTGTGTGTGGTAGTTGTGTTGGAAAGTTGCATGGGGGAAGGAGAGCTTGGCCTGCCTCTTCCCCTCTCTGTGCCAGTCTTCCTCCCCATCTCTGAAAAGCTTATTTACAAGTTTGGTATCACTCCAGCAGATCTGCAGGTGTTTGCTTTCAGGGTGTGAGCAGATTGGTGTGGAAGGGCACAGCTTTCTGCAGTCCTTGACCTGAGACAAAGAACAGACTGGGTCACAGAGCAGTGCTTTCCCTCTGGGATGGATACTTGGCTCAGTGCTCTCCCCCTGGGATGGATACTTGGCTCGCTATCAGGTTGACCTGAGTCGTTTTGCCTAACACAAAGGGTGCAAACACACACAGTGAGGTATCTCCTTCCCTAAGGACCTGTGGCCTCATGCCCTGATGATGATGCTGGTGATGCATGTATAGGTGGGTCTGAAAGTCCAAGGGAGCCTTCCAAGGAGCACAGACCATGCTCATCACTCTCCTCCTGATCTGGCTGCCCTGCCAGGCTCTGCTGATAACTCCGGGATGAAAGCTGGCTCCATCTGGCTCCCATTTGACAGGACAGCCTCCTCAGATCCAGACCATCTTTGGTATGAGTCTCTGTCTTATCACAGCCTGAGAAGATACAGCCACAGGCTCTCCTTAGAGAGTGTGTGGGAGTTACTTTTACCTCTCTTCAGGGTCCCCCAGACTTGGGGTAAAGCATCCAAGCTATAAAAGGACAGAGCATTGACTACTGCCTTGGGACACCTTGATTTATAGATCTGCATGTGGGGTCACTCACTGGCATCCATAAATGCTTTTTGCAAATGTCCATGAGACTAAAACCTCTTGTTGCTTGGGATCCTCAGGTTTCCCAGAGGAGGCAGGGCATGGAGGCACATGTAGAGGGATGTAGCAATGGTGCTAGAGAGGTAACTATCTATAGAGGGTAGAGACAGAGAGGTTTGTACCACACCTAGTCAAGTGCATCATTCCAAGCTGCTTTGGTACAAATCACCTCTGCTTTACTCTAAAGAGACAGAGCAGGTGCCCAGAGTAAAGCACAGCTGAGTCTTCCCTCGGGCTGCTCCGAAGGCTGGATTTCACAGCACTCACCTTTTCCTCTGTCTCTCTCTGTCCTTTCCCACTGCTCTCTCTCTCTCTCTGCCTCTTTGCAGGAGTCTCTTTGGTTTTAATTTACGGTGTCACTCCTGTCAGTGCAGGAGCTGGAGGCTCAAACACAAGGCTTGCTCCCTCCACACAGCAGCCAGAGTGCAGCCTCCTAGCTTGCCAGGGCAGGAATATCACAGCCTCTGCTGTGGATTTCCTCTGCAAGCTCAGGCAGGTCTCCTGTCTCTCCTTTGCTCAATTCCTGTCTGCAACAGCACGTTCCTCTGCAGGAGTCAATGCCTCGGCGGTGGCAAGGGCAAACGTGCCCCCAGCGCTAGCATGCAGCAAGCAGTGTCCTTTCTCACCCTGTCACCGCGGTCCTTTAACAGATTAAAGCACAGATAGCACATTAAAGACACGAGATGCCCAGATCCTCCCTAATGGAAGCTGCAGGAACAACACAGTCAGAAGCTAAAAATCTAATCTTGCATCTATAAACAGCTTATGTTGCTTTTTATGAGCCTTTGAATCAAGCAGTGGGAATTGGCAGCAGCTGCTACTCAGCCGCTGCACAGAAACCAGCAAGTGGCAGCTGGAGTCAGCCACGTCGGACCAAAAGCCTTCAATTTCTAGTCAAAGCCATGAGCGAGGACGTTGCCATAAGGAACACATCACAGAAAAGTGTTTTCTGCTCCCAGGTGTTGTGCCGATGGGAGGGCTGAGGTATCCGCCATGAATTATTCACCACTCTTAATGATGCTCTTGATGTTGTCTTTTTGTTTTTTGCAGCTAGGAAGAGGGAGAGAGGCAGCAGCTCGAAGCATGCAGCCCTCAGACAGCGTCTGGCTGGGAACACGACGTCTGCCTGGAGAGAAGCCACCCAGGGAGCCCTGTCCTGGCTGGGCTCCATCCTGGGACTACTACCCACACCCACGGACCTGCCATCCCAGGACATGAGGGTGGAGGTGGGACCTGGCCCTGTTTTCCTTCCCCTTGCTGACTCATCAGGATTCAGCTTCCTGGAAACCAACCTTCAGAAGTAGACTTTTGAACCTGTCAGTGGCAGAAAAAAATGTTTTAAATGTTTTCTCTGATGGCTTTACTTTTTTTTTTTTTTTTTTTTTTTTTTTAAGGGCTTCTGATCTTTCCTGGCTGGGACAGAGTGGTCATGAAGGAGAGGTGCCTGCTGGGCTCTCTTGTGACAGGGACAGTGGCAGGGCCAAGCTGGTCTCTCTTTGCTCCACAGTGCAGTTCAGCCTGGACTTAGAGGAAATGCTCATGGGGCAGCACCTCATAAGGTCTGAAAAAGGGTTTAGGGCAGAGAGAAGTTGAAGAACCTCCCTAAAACAGGGGTTCTGTTTGAAACAACCTGTTCCTCACACTCACTTTGCTCCTGGCCTACCTAGCTCCATCAGCTGGGAGCTGCAGCCCAGCTCCCAGTGGCACTCTGAGGGTGGGATGATGAGCAAAGACCCCCACCCCTAAGGTTTAACTCTTCACTCCCAAATCTGAACTCCTTCCCCCTTTCCTCTGCCCTCCTCAGACCCCACTTGGAGTCCTGTGTGCAGTTCTGGAGCCCCCAACACAAGCAGGACATGGAAGTGTTGGAGCCAGTGCAGAGGAGGCCACCAAGATGCTGAGAGGGCTGCAGCAGCTCTGCTGTGAGGACAGGCTGAGAGAGTTGGGGCTGTGCAGCCTGGAGAGGAGAAGGCTTCCAGGAGACCTTGGAGTGGCCTTGCAGGATCTGAAGGGGGCTGCAGGGAGGCTGAGGAGGGACTATTGACAAGGGCTGGGAATGGCAGGACAAGGGGAATGGGTTTGGAGTGTCAGAGGGGAGATTGAAAGTGGATGTTAGGAGGAAGTTCTCTGCAGTGAGGGTGGTGAGACACTGGCACAGGTTGCCCAGGGAGGTGTTCAGGACCAGGCTGGTTGAGACCTTGAGTGACCTGTTCTAGTGGGAGGTGTCCCTGCCTATGGCAGGAGGTTGGCACTGGCTGAGCTTTGAGGTCCCTTCCAACCTAAACCATTCTCTGATTCTATGATCTCACTGCCCCACACCTCTCTCTGTGGGAACACCTTGGTGAACACTGAAGGGTCTCCTCCACTGAAGGGTCTCCTCCACCTACCCCTTCAATGAGCAGTCCATAGCCAAAGCAGAAATGCCAGTTAAAGGAGGGAGAAACAAAATTTAATGAGCCAAATATCACAAGAAAAATGTGAAAAGAATAACTTAAGATTTAAAAGTAAGTTGCAGATGACTCCTTGTTTACCCAGGTGCAGGCACACACAGTGGAGGACAACTCTTGGTGGTGGCTCACACCAAACATCTCTGTGGATGTGCAACGTTCGGGGAGGGAGGGACACAGGTGGAGGAATCTCGGTGGTGCTCAGGTGGGTTCAGACGTTTCTGAGAGCCTGGAGACAAGCATGAGAGCTTTAACACAGTGAACCTGTGAGAGGAGAGAGCTGCCTCTTCCCCAGAGGAACCCAAACTCTCAATGGCTGGCATTCCACACCGTTAAAAACCAGTGGCAGGTGCAAATAGTTCTGAGTGGAACTGAACCTCCCTGGCACTGCTTGGCACATAACCACCCCCACTGGTGAGCTGAGCAGCGGGAGCCAGAGAGGAACGAGTTAGGAGCACTCAAAGTTCTGCCTCCACTTTAACTTTCTGCTCTCTGAAGAGAGTTGTAGAGAGCAGAAAAGAGACTTGTAGGTGTCTTACTTGTGTATTTAGCAGTACCTGAAGGTAATTTGTTTACTACTGCTTCCTCTTTTTTTTTTTTTCATTCCCTGTTGGCTTTTACACAGCTGAGAGGAGGAATATTAAAGGAAAATGAGACACTAGCAGAGGAGGTTAGGACCAGCTGGTAGCAATTTGCATTTTCTTTTAGACTTTGGAGGGATAGTTCAGCCTGAAAGAAACCTGCTTCTCAGTTTTCCTCAGGCAGGCTTAGAGGAACACCAAAAAGCTTAACAAGCATCAGTGGTACATTTAGACTGGGTCTCAGGAAGAAGCTCTTCAGCACAAGGTTGGTGAGACTCTGGGACAGGTTGCCCAGGGAGGCTGTGGATGCCTCCTCCCTGGAGGAGTTCAAGGCCAGGCTGGACAAGGCCTTGAGCAGCCAAGTGTAGCTGAGAGAGGGTTTTGGGTCCCCTGCCCCTGGTTATTATCTGCAAGGACTTCCAGTTTCAGAGTTAGCAGCAGGATGCCCACCAGAACAAACTCACCTGAAGTTTCTTCTCTCAGCCAGACATGATGTGCTTGACAAAAGCTGAGGAGGAGATGAGAAAGGAGAGCATGAGAGGTGACAGCATGCTGTGAGCTGGGGTGGGCAGAGGGGCAGTGAGGGGTACCCTCAGCCTGGGGCAGTGGATTTGCTCTGCCAGGACTGAGATTTCTCCTTCTGTTCCCACCTTTCTCATGCCATCCAAACCTGCTTAATGATACCAAGCCCCTCTTGGAGACCAGCCAGTACCAGTATCCCCAGTTCCTTGAGGCCAAGAGAAGAAGGTACCCTCTGTGCCTCAATGCTCTCCAGTTTCAGGGCTTCTCAGTTCTAGGCACTCCCTCTATGCCAGATTTTCACCCTCTTGGAGCTGTGAGTGATCTGGAGCTCCAAATGTTGCCAATTAGCCTCTGCTGTGAAAGATGCTGCCTTTGTTTATTTTTGATAGCTTACACCAAACCAGTGCCAGAACTGGGGACAAGCCAGTCCTGGCATCCTTGGCAACAAGCCAGTCCTGGCATCCTTGGGAACGTGCAGCCTTCAGCTGCTCTGGCTGCAAATCACTGGCACAACCTCCCTGCTCCCATCCCAGCTCTCCTTAGAGGGGCTTTGAAGGGCTGTCCACATCTCCCTCTCAGTCATCACAGAGGACACATTTTGCACCTTAAAGTAATGCCAGGAGCAGGCAGTGGTCCTGGTGGGCAGCTCTTGCTCCTACCTTCGTAGTTAATACAGCCATTGGCATCTTCTTGCCCTGCCATGAGCTGCTCCACCTCATTCTCTGTCATCTTCTCCCCTGGAGGAGGAGTACAGAAAGGGAAAGGGTTCTCAACCCACCAGGACCTTCTGCTTTAGAATCATAGAATGGTCTGGGTTGGAAGGGACCTCCAAAGGTCATCCAGTCCAAACTTGGCTGCCCTGAGCCCTGTCGTGCCTCACCTTGAATACCTCCAGGATAGGGCCTTTGGGAGAACCAAAAGCACCAGGGGAAGGAAAAGGGGATTAAAAGAGGAGCTGTGCACCACTACAGACTGTGGAGGGAAGACCAGTGGTTGTCTGGTGACATTATGGGCTGCCCCTCTCAGCCCCATGCATGAAGCTGTGGCACCAGATGGGCAAGGCTGCCTACTAGGGGTGGTCATTCCTGNCAGAAGAACCTCCTTGCTCCTGCTGCCCACACTGCTCCTGATGCAGCCCAGGATGTTGTTGGCCCTCTCGGCCACCTGGGCACACTGCTGGCTCCTGTTCAGTCCAAGTCAGAGGCAGGACCAACAAACAGCAGCAAGGACACCTTAGAGAGACACCAAAGTGAGCTCTGTGCTCAACCCTAAAACCACACAGGTAACGTTCCCATGGAACAGCAGGGACAGGGGCGGGGGCAGGGGCAGGGGCAGGACCTCTCTGCGGTGTGAGCTCAGCAAACTGCCACGAGAGGGTTGCCCACAGAAGAGCCTGGGAGCGGCTGTGCCCACCCCGTGCCCATCCTGTGCCCTGCCCGTACCCAGTGTGACCAGGACGTGGCGCAGCTCGGCGCCCATCACCATGCCGTTGCCCTCCTTGTCGAACACTCGCAGCCCCTCCACGAAGTCCTCGAAGGTGCCTTGCTCCCTGTTGCGAGTGAAGTGCTGCAGGATGGGGAGGAAGGTCTCAAAGTCCAGCGTCTTTGTGTTCATTTCTGGCAGGGGATGAGGAGAGAGGGGTCAGAGGTTAGCTCCGGTGGGCTGAGGCCAGGCTCTGAGGATCTCCTGCACACCTTCCTGGTCTCATCCCCATCTGAGTGCAGGGCAGAGCCCCCCCAGGGTGAAAGGATCGTTAGAGTGTTCTGCTTGAGCTGGGAAGGTCCACTTGAGAGCAGAGCAGCGACACAGGGAGCTGCACAGCAGCCAGCAATGAAGCCCAGCAGGTGAGTCCTCTGGTGCCAGGGCACGGTGGCTGCACAGGGACTGGCCAGGTCATACCAGCTTGCACCAGCTCAGGACATGGCCTGCTCAGCATCAGTTGCCACCACCCTCAGCTGAGGACAGCCTGTGCCTTACATCAGCTGTGGCACAGGGAGGGCAGAGGAGGAATTCTGCAGGAATGAAGCCTCTCTGAGTCACTTCCTTCACCTTGCAGGGCTGTCCCCACAGGGGATGTTTTCCTTCGCTTGCTGCCATGGTCCCACCCAGTCCCTGCTGCCCCAGTTTGCTGTCACCTTCTGGTTTGGGCTTGCCCAGCACCTTCAGGACCTCTGCATTGGTGGGGTTGTGGCCGAGTGCCCTCAGGACGTCCCCGCACTGGGCGTAGGTGATCTGCATGGCCCCCGCGGGGGTCCTGTCGAACAGGCTGAAGGCTTCTTTGAACTCTGTGGAGGAGAAGAGCTCAGGTGTCCTTTGCCATGCTCGCCCCATTCCCCACCCCACCGAAGCAAGTCCTGCCTGGCAGGCAGGGAAGGGGCAGAGCTGTGTTGTGGGAGCTGCCTGTGCTGCCCTGTGCACAACTGGCAGCCCTGTGCCAGCTCGAGCAGAGTCACCACAGCTTGCCAGACCTCTTCAGCGAGTCCCTCAGCTCCTCCAGCAGGTTTTGTCACCCCCGTGGAGCTGGCTGGCTGACCTGCTGGGATTCCTGTGCCACCTTGCACTGGCAGCACCAGCTGCAGGTTGCAGGCTGCTGTCTCTTTGATCTTCCCCTTTTCAACTCTGACCTCCTGGGCCCCCCCAGCTCTCCCCATGACACCTGCAACACCCCCAGCTGCTCTGCTGGCAGCCTGGCAGGCACAGCACAGTGGTGCTCGTGTTGGGGGAAGGGTCACCCTGTCCACCCCAGCCCTGCATAGTAGGACACAGGAGATTTATTTCCCATGATTTATCATCCCATTTGGCCTGAAGGAAGGAGGCCTAAATGAGGAACAACTGTGGGCTGCTCTCCTTCTGTGTGTGATGCTTTCCAGCTTCCTGGTCTGCTGCTGGATTCTGTCTTTAATCCCAGCATTGACTACCTGGGCAACCACACTCCTGTGCTGCATAGAGCCTGGTCCCTGGCTCTCACTTAAGCCCAGAAGATCTCCTCCTCACTAGTGCTGAGGTGCAAAATGTGGGAAAGGAGGCTTTCAGAAAACATCCTCCCAAGTCTTTACCCTCCTCTGGGGGGCAAGCCAAGGACCAAAAGGCTGGTGCCTGGCACCTGCCTCTCCAGATGCTCCATGTAGGCAGTGAGGTGATGAGGCTCTGGACAGCCTGATCCAGTGTGTCCCTGCCCATGGCAGGGGGGTTGTATCTGGATGATCCTTGTGGTCCCTTCCAACTCTGATTCTATGATTCTCCTGCAGTGGATGCTCCACACACTTGGGATGCATCCTGCTGCCTGCAGCGCAGTGAGTCCAGCTGAGAGCTGGCAGGCCCAAGCAGGTGGTCAGCCTCTGCAGCCTGTCCCTGTGGGCCCTCAGAGCTGTGAGATTCTTGCTGAAGAATTGCAGGTTCTGGTCCACCTTCTGCATGATGTCCAGCAACAGCTCACTCAAAGCTGCTGCTCCTGCTGTGGTCTCCATGCAGTGACAGAGATGTCACAGCCTGGTAGGCATTGCCTTGGGTTTGGTTGGAATCCCTGCCCAGGGCTCTGGATTTGCTCCATTTTCCATTTGCCATCTTTACATCTTCTGATGAGCTTCACCCCATGGACCTGTTCCCAATTATGTTGATGCTGTGTCCCTGAAGTCCTGTCCGCAGTCTCCTCAGCACCTCGAGGTGCTGCCCTTACTCTGCTTGGCCTCAGAATTGCTCCATTTCTGCAGGTGAAGTTTCTCCATCTGGCTCTGGGGGGATCCAGGCAGAGACACCACCGAGTCCCTGGGGCAGGAGGTGCTCGATGAGGGTGCTCAGTGATGTCCACCCTTGACTGCCTGGGGCCACAGGAGCACCTCACATCCCTGGGGTGTCACTGCAGGTTAAATCCAAGTGTCCTCACATTTGAACTCTCCTTTCCACTGTCTCTCTTCTCTCAAAAGCTGGTTTGGGGGCTGAGCCTGCAGCACACTGGTCTTCTCCTGCCAGTATTCCCACCAGGATCTGCCCTCAGATCTCACACCTCCACTGCTCTGTACAGAGGCATTAAAACTGTCTGTGGAGAGCTGAGAAATCCCAGCCCCAGCTCAGCCCCTCAGCACGGGGCTGTCCCTGCCTCACCAGAGGCTGCTCCTCCCACGCCAATCCCAGACTTGGAACCAGGCTGCATTTCACCATGAAAGGAAAAATACCTTTTCCCTGCCAGGCTCTGAAGCTGGGATTATCCTCTGTGCAGAGCAAGGAGACAGGATCCATTCATTCCTCCTGGCAGCCTGTTGCAGTCTCAGCTAAATCCCTGCCCTGGCTCCCACTCACCTCCACCATTGCTCCATCTCCTGCCTCCTCCCTTCCCACCAGAGCTCTTCCCCATCTCCTCACTGGCCTGACACTGCCTGGGACATGACTTTCTGGTTTGATTTGTCCCTTGTAGCTGCTTGAAAACCTCACGAGCCCATCATGGGGATGAGCAGGGCAGGGAGCAGTTGGGTATCTGGAGCCTGCTGGGCTTTACCCTGGCAGGGGATTTCACACAACCACAGAAGGTTAGGGGTTGCAAGGGGTTTGATGTATGTGTCTTTGGCTCTCATGTCTGCTGCAAAAGAGGCACCTGGAAGACAGAGTCCAAAGCCACCTGTGGGAGAAGGTGAAGCTGCTCCTACCTTCGATCTGCTCCGCGGTGAACTCAATCTGTGGGGAGAAGAGAACAGGGCCAGGCTTAAAGGCTGTGCCATGGGTGAGACAGCAAAGGCTCTCCCTGCCTTTCAGCCTCTCCCTCCCCAGGCTCTGCAGCTTGCTTGAGGTGGGGGCTGTATCCATGCCATGTCCAGCCATGCCATGCCCAGGAACACTCCTGCCCTTGCTGTGGAGAGCACAGCAGCAGCACTGCAGGAGGCGAGAGGTGAGCAGGCAGTGGTGATGCTCAGACCACAGGCAGGGCTGCCTCGGGTGCTGTTTCAAGGCTTACATCCCTGGTTGAAGGCATTAAACGTCCTCTGTGCTGAGCCTGCTCTCAACAGCTGTCCTGCCACAGCTCTGGATCAAAACCACAGCTTTATCCTGGGGTATCAGGGGAAAAGTGAGCTGCTGTGGTAGGGACTTGGATAAAAGATGCTTTTAGGTGGAGAAAACAACACAGGCAGCAAAATACTTCAGGGTGGAGACAGTGGGTGGCAGAAGAGCTTTTTGATTTTGCTGGGCCCCCAGCATGGTGTCAGAGTTGGGAGCTGAGCTGTTGGACTCAGCAGCCAGAGCTCCAGGCAGTGGCATCCTGCTGTGGGAGCAACGCAGCTGCCTTGGCTGTGTGCTGTGCAGGGCTCGATGGGGCAGGCTGGGACGTCCCCCGGCGAGGAGAGCATCCCTCCCGGCACCCTGCATCCCTCCCGGCACCCTGCATCCCTCCCGGCACCCTGCATCCCAGCGATCTGGTCCTTTTTCCTCCCGAGCCTGGCTCTCAGCCCGGCTAATGTCATTTGCGTGGCACATTGCATTGCTCTGCCGGGCGGGCGATGGGCACAGAGGGTGACATCCTCACCCCTCGCTCACCTTCACACTCTTGAGATCGAAGGCAGGCTCCCGGGGGGGCTCCGAGACCGGAGCTTGTCTGGCTACGTCCTTCCTCGGGTCGGGTTTCTTGAGCGGCATCGCGCTGGGGCTGGGTGGAGGTGTCGGGATGAGTCCTGCCTCCCGGTGAAGCCCTGGGACGGGGAATGAAAGGCAAAGTCTGCTCCTTCCCTTATATATGAGCCCTGCTCACCCCGGAGGGGCAGGCCAGCTGCTGGAGCAACTGCTACTTACTATAAAAGGAAGAAAACTCAAACGAGAGGGGCCCCAACTTGACAATTGCCCATTGTCATCGGCTCCCGGCATTGCAAAGTCATCAGCTGCCCGCCCCCCCCAGCCTCCGAAGGGGGGAACATCTCCCCCTCCAGCACCTGCAGCGGGTGGGCTGCATGGGGGCTGCCTGCTAAGTGATCGCTGAAAACCTACCCCCGAAGGGCCCCGGGTGCCTGGCAGCGGAACAGCAGCAGGGCAGCAGATGAACCTGCCCCCGGACCCGCGGCAGCAGGCGCCGGTTGGTTGGCAGCCCGGCAAGGAACCAAGGCTCCTGAAGACTCAGTTCCCTCTGGGCCCATGCCGAGGGTCTGGTTTGCCCCTGTCTCACCCCAGGGCTGAGCCTGTGCCCTGTAAAGGCCACGCTGGAGGTGAGCAGCTGTGCTCACCTCCTAAAGGTGAAGGCTTTGCCTTTCATTCTTCCATTCGTTTGCTTTGGTGGGCAGCAGGACTCACCCCTGCACCTTTACAAAGCCCTGGTGTGATGCTCTTCAGGACCAAGAAGGTTGATGGCTAAAGCCAGATCACCACCTCAGGACTTCCACTGCCTTTCAGCCTCCCCAGGCACTGGGCAGGCTCTGGTGGGAGATGTTTCTGCTCTCATTCTCCTCTTCCAACCACTTGAAGACCTGCAGAAGAGGCAAAAGTCATCAAGGTTCATCCTCCTAGGAAATGGAGCTGAGACATTCTGAAGCATCAACTTCAATAGCAATGAGCCCAGGAGGAGAAAACCTACCCCTAGCCTGAACTGGGGTCTGAGAGCTGCTGCTCTGGCAACACAAGTGAACAAAAATGCTTTACAACAGACAAGAGCATCTTCTCTGCCTTGGAAATGCTGCATGGCCTTGCCCTGCCAGCCAGCACTTGCTCAGGTTGGGCTGCAGGGATGGCTGCCAGCTGCAAGTGGAGCAGGAGCCTGCAGGTGCTGCTAGTCCTGGTGTGAGAGCTACAAGGTCACAGTGCTGACTGGAGTCTGAGCCTTTATATTTATCCATGTAGAATGTTCAGCAAGGTTGGAAAATCCCTCTGAGATCATCCAGTCCAACCCAGCACCACCATGACCACTAAACTCTGTCCCCAAATGCCATGCCCACCGGTTTCTTGAACACCTCCAGGGATGGGGACTCCACCACCTCCTTGGGCAGCCTGCTCCAACCCCTGACCACTCTTGCAGTAAAAAAAGCCTTCTCCTAATCTCCAGTTTAGATCTCCCCTGGCACAATCCCAGGCTATCTCCTCCTGTTCTACCACTTGCAAGGAGTTGCAGAGAGCAATGAGGTCTTCTCCCCTTAGTCTCCTGTTCTTCACACCGCACACCTCCAGCTCCCTCAGCTGCTCCTCCCCAGCCCTGTCCTCCAGACCCTCCACCAACTCTGTTGCCCTTCTCTGGACCTGCTCCAGCTCCTCAATGTCCTTCTTGGAGTGAGTGGCCCAAAACTGAACAAGGTGTGGCCTTACCAGTGCCTGGTACAGGAGGACAATCACTGCCTTGGTCCTGCTGGCCACACCCTTGCTGATCCAGGCCAGGATGCTCTTGGCCCTCTTGGCCACCTGAGCACTGCTGGCTCATCTTCAACCACTGCCAGCCAGCACCCACAGGTCCTCTTCTGCCAGGCAGTTTCCAGCCACTGCCCCAGGCCTGGTTTGTTCTCTATGTGGATGCAGGCACTGCTGGTGCAGCTCCAGGTGGCTGAGCCAGGCTGGTCCAAGTCATGTCTCAGCACAGCAGCTCAGGGTGGGCATGGCTGGAGGGTCTGTTGTTTCAGAGCTGCTGCAGGGCTGGGAATGATGGGAACAGGAGGTGCCACCAGCTCAGCCCTGTGCTCAGAGCCCCCCCAGCCTCCTCCTTGCCAAAAGGGCTGTCACCAGCAGGGTTCCTGGGGTCCTTCGGCAGGAGGGAGCAGCCACAACGTGCTGGGAAATTTGCTGTCTGCTGTCGCCTCAGGATGTGGAGCGCTGAGCTGAGGGGGCTGGGTGGGTGCATTTGCTGTGATTGCTTTCCAGATCTCTCTACAGTACAGAGAGTGTTTAGCAAAATAAAAGCCATGCCGCGGTTCGCTGGGTGCAAACTCAGAGCCTGGGTCAGATTTCGACTGCAGCGAGAATCAAATTGCCCTTGAGTGGTGCTGCCTCCCCCTCAGCCAGCATCCAGCCATCCCCTCCTCCATCCCAGATAACCTCCCCTTAAATCCTGCCTCACACCCCAGCGGCTCCTAGGTCAGAAACCAGTACCCAGAGAAGCCTTTAGGAAGCATTAAGCCTGCAGTTTGTCTGCTCCTCCCTTCTCTTGCCCTACACCATCCCGAGGAGTAAGTGCAGGAGCTGCGGTGCTGAGCGATGGGTGCTCAGCACCCACGCGACGGGCCAGGGTGGTGGCTAAATTGGGATGGGGAGATGGGCAGCTGCCAAAGGTGCCCCTAATCCCTCCTTGATTTACAGCCGATTGCCATGGCAGAGAGAGCTACAGAGGGGCCTGTGTTGCCTGTCGGGTTTAAACAGAGTGGGCAGCAGCAGCAGCTCCTGAGCGCTGCCATTGGGACCTGCTTTGCTCTCCCAGCTGGCTCCTAACACCTTCCCTCACCGCGGGAGCAGAAGCCTGAGCCCGCTGCAAGCAGCCGCGGGGCTCACGGTGCCCCCCAGGATGAGCCACCCTGCCAGGCAGCCCCCGGGCGAGACTCTGGAGTTTGGCTCTTAGGGAGGCTGCGATAGCTGTGTCCAGCCATGGGTTACACGGGCCAGGGCAGAGGTCCCAGACTGGCGGCCCGGGGGTTGGAATTTCAGCCTCATCCCACTAATGATGACCTGCTTGGGCAGTAAGGACCCCCTGCGTTGTGCCCCACTGCCCCAGGGGCATGCTCAGGCTGCTGGGGGGCACAAGGTTCTTGAGCTGGGCGGTGGGGGCAAGCTGGGCGGCGGGGACAAGCTGGGCATTTACCCAGTGCTGGAATGCAGGGGACAGCCCCGGGGCCTCCCGGGCATGGCAAGAGACTGCTCTGGTGGGGTAGGCGTCAGCAGCAGCGGGACCGGCTCCGATCTGATGCCCAAGGAGGTCCTGCCACTGTGCCTCCTTCGCGGTGTGTGACACCCACCGCGTGGGAACCCCCCGGAGCCAGGAGCCTTCATCTGTCCGGAGCGAGCCGGCAGCGCCGCTCCGCAGAGGGCTGAGCACAGCGAGCAGAGAGCTCTGCACAGCACAGGCGCGAAGGCAGCCTGGTGCCCGTCCCGGGGGGAGTGGGACTGAGCCCTCAGAGAAGGAAAAGGGTTAAACTGGCGTCTGTCTGAGAGCCATCTCAGGAGCAGCCGTGGAGGTGATGCCACCCACTGCCTCCCTGCCCCCCTCTGCCACTCAGCTCCTTGGGACTTCTCTGGGGCTGGAGGGGACTGAGCAGCGCGGGGGCAGTGCGGGGGCTGCTGTGACAGCTGAAAAATGAGCAGCGAGAGAAGTTCTGAGGAGAGAAGAGAGAGGAATCTGCCCTGAATGGAGAGGATTTTAGCACCTAGGGCTAAGCCAATCAACTTCTGCCATCCCCATCCCAGCGGGAATTGTTTGCACACTCCCCAGGAGCTGCTTAAAGCAGGCGAGATCCAGGGAGCGGATGGGAGCAAGCTGTGGAGGAGGAGAAGTCCCCTGCCTGGCAGGGCTGTGAGCAGACCCCTGTAGCGCTGCCAGGGCAGTACCCACCGGGGCAGGGGGACTCACCCCAGGGGCTCGCAGGGTTGGGCTCTGCCCTCGCCAGCGCTCGGCCCCGTCGGGGCTGGCAGGCAGGGAGGTGCTCCCAGAAGATGCTCTGGCCCTTGGCCACGCCAGCATTGCGCCAGCAGCCTCGGGCGGACGCCTGTGCCCAGGTGAAGGATTTGCTTTCTCCAGCTCACCGGCCCTGAGGACCCCACCCGAGCCAGGCGGGGGGACCATGGAAGCATCTGTCCCCAGCGGGGGTATCTCGGTGGCTCTCCTCTGCTGCAGCCTCCTGAGCTGTGCGTGGGCTCTGGTAAGTCTCTGTGGCCCCGTGGGCTCCTCGGGTCCCTTTCCTGGCTTTAAATGTCACCAGATGTGCTCTGCTCTGGGGTCACCTACCCCCACCTGCACCTCCTGCTCCACAGAGGTGCCAGGCAGGAGCTGGGCAGAAGGGCACAGCCTCTCTGCTCCCACCAAAAGCCACAAAGACCTCACCAGGTGATGAGTTTCCATTTCTTGGCCACGTCCAGGGCAAGGTTTGCTGCCCCAGGGGCATCATGGGCTGCAGAGAGCCTGAGATGATCTGTGGTCAGGCTTGGGGATATGGTGAGGGCACAGCTGGGTGTACCCAGAGCCTCTCCCAAAGCTGAGCCCTCACCCTGCTGATGCACCCCCACTGCTGCCCTATTCCTCCACCTACTCAGATGGCTGCTTTGGGAAGAGCGAGAGTGGCAGCTCAGGGGCTCCTCTCTGAGCCAGGATTTGGCCCTCTCACCTGTGGCATTCCTACCTCCTTTTCACTTCCAAAGCTCTTTCCTCATCCCAGCTTCAAGCTCCTTCGAGCACCTCAGCCTAGCATGTCCCAGGAGCATGTGTGGTGTGAGGAGGAGGCTGCAGACACCACAGGCTGCCCTCACCTGCATCTGGCTGCTCCTGGTGCTGGGCACTACCCCCTGGCAGAGCTCTGAATGGCCACTTGAGCAGGGGCTGCCAGACTTGGCTCTGCAGGGTCAGCACCTGGGCAGCAGGGATGTCCAGCACCACCCGTGGGGGGCTGGGAGGAGCTGGAGCAGAAGCCTGCCATGGCACTGGTTTCTAGCACAGACCTGTGAGTGGGCATGCAGATGGCTGGGGGAGGTCCGTGTGTGCTCCCTTCTTCCCTGCTTGGCCTTTGCCCCAGGGATGGTCCTGCTTGATGTGATGAGCTGGGGGGGTTGAGACCACCACACTAAGGGGTTCAGCAGAGCATGGTGCCCATGCCAGGTGATGTTCAGACCACAGCTCTTGAGCCCCTTGTGATTGTGGCCTTAGGATTTATAAGCTGGGTGGACTCAGGGGTGGGCAGCAGGGCACAAGAAGGAGTTCTGTGGCAGCAGAAGTGCTGTGGGTCCTACCTTGAGTCAGGAAGTGTTCCTGGGTGTCACATCAGCCACCTTCAGGGTGCTGCTGGGACAGAGCAGTTTCACTCTCACCTTCTGGGTCCTGGGTCCCAGCCCAGCAGGCAGTGGCAGCTCTCTGGGGACATGGAGAACACCAGGATGGGTCAAGGTGTCCCAGGGAGGTTTAATCTCTAAACTGTGAGCACGGAGAAGAGACCTGGGCTGAGCTGCCACCTGGCACTGCTGGGCCACATGGAGCTGGGGGCAGCATCACTTCAGTCCTGTCTTGGCAGGTTGACCCTGATGATGTTCTCACAAAAGAGGAACAGATCTACCTCCTGGTGGAAGCTAAGGAGAGATGCCAGGGAGACATAAAAGCCCAGCTGGAGGAAATCAAAGGTAGTGTCCTTGCCCTGTGCGTGGGTCAGCCAGCTCTGGTGGAGGGGAGAAGTCTCCCTGGTGGACACCTGGTGGGAAAAGCTGTCCCCTCTGGTGGGAATGGGACGGGGCCAGGGCCAGGTGGCTCCTGAGTGTTTGTGGAGCTGCTGGCACCATGGCTGCTGTGGGAGCAGTTAAGTGTTAATCACATCTGATTAGCCAGCACTGCCCCAAACAAACTGCAAAGGAGAGCTGTGGAGGGGCCTTTGCCCCTAAAGAGTGGGAGGTGATGGGAAGTGTCTCCCTCCCTGCCCCCCGCTCTGCAGCCCAGGGGTGATGCCATGGCAGCTCCTTCTCCTTGCCCTGCTTCAGGGCACACCTGGGGAAACCAAAGGTGTGCCATGGCCCTGTCCAGAGGCCTGAGATGAGTGTTTGCTCCTTGCCAGACACCAGCTGCCTTCCAGAGTGGGATGGGATCATCTGCTGGCCCAAGGGCTCCCCCAGACAGGAGGTGTCAGTGCCCTGCCCCGACTACATCTACGACTTCAACCACAGAGGTGAGTGCTGGTACCTGGGCAGGGATTACCTCACCTCGGCCATCAGCCTCCGGGGCCTGGGCTTCCCGGGGGTCCTTCCTCGTCACAGTGCCTGAGTGCCTGCTGCTGTCCCCAGGTCATGCCTACAGGTACTGCAGTGCCTACGGGACCTGGGCCGTGGCGCTCAGCACCAACAGGACCTGGGCCAACTACACTGAATGTGCTCTGCCCTTCTCCCCCGAGAGCCGCAGCCGACAGAAGGTGACCTTGGCAAAGGGTCCTCGACAAGGGGTGGGGTGGGGGCCAGGGAGGTGTGCAGCAAAGGCCAGGGGAGTGGGTGGGTGTGGGGGCTCCCCAGACGAGCCCTGCTCCTGCCATGCCCTCAGGCAGCCCTTCTCTCCCAGGAGGTGTTCGACCGCCTGCACCTGATGTACACTGTTGGCTACTCCATCTCCCTGGCATCCCTGCTCGTGGCTGTCTGCATCCTCTCCTACTTCAAGTGAGGAGAAGCCAAAGCCCCTTCCCTGCGTGGGGACCTGTCCTCTCCCTCCACCTGCACACACAAGCCCCAAGAGGGAACAGCCTCTGAGGGAATGGGAACTGGCCCCAGCCTCAGCCCAGACACCAGACAATCACCCACAGCCCAGCCTGACCCTACCCCTGACCAGTTTCCATCTGCTCCACCCCACCTGCCCCCACAGCTGGCTTCTGTGCCCATGGGAGGGCTGACACCTTGGAGCTCACCTTCTCAGGCCTCCCCCCCATCACTGCCTGAGCCCCCTGAGATGAGCCTGGGGGGCAGCTGGGGCCGGGCTGGTGCCGCATCCCTTCCCTGCAGGCGCCTGCACTGCACACGCAACTACATCCACGTCCACCTCTTCACCTCCTTCATCTGCCGTGCCCTGAGCATCTTTGTGAAGGACCTGGTGCTCTACTCGGGGCCAGTGGGCACTGAAGCACAGAGGATGCAGGAGGATGACTTCAAAGCAGAAATGGGTCCCTCGCCGGGACAACGCAGTCACCTGGCAAGTGGTGGACTGAGGCTGGAGGCAGGATAAGGGGAAAAGGGATTTAGGAGCCCTGCTGCAGGGGGACCAGCCTGGGACCCTCAGATTGGGGCTGTGCTGCTCAGGAGTCATGCAGCTGGGGAAGGGTGGGGGTGGGGGGAGCTCCTCCAGCTCTGCCCCAGCTTCTCTCTGCCCAGGTGCCACAGCAGAGATCAGAGCCACCGAGGACATTGGTCCCACAGGCTGGCTGAGCTCAGAGTGCCCTGGCATGGGAAATGCCTCTCCTGTGGGAGAGACCTGGAGGACCTGCTGTGTCCAGTGATGCCCTCCCAGGGGAGGAGGAGGAGGAACAGGAGCCATGCAAGGGTCACAGCCTGGGTTTTGCTGGCCAGAGAGCAAAAGCCAACAGGTTTTGCTGTCAGGGACCAGCCTGACATGGGCACCTCTCTGCCTCTGTCCACAGGTTGGCTGCAAGATGGCAGTGACTCTCTTCCTCTATTTTCTGGCCACCAACCACTACTGGATCCTGGTGGAAGGTCTCTACCTGCACAGCCTGATCTTCATGGCCTTCCTCTCCAACAAGAACTACCTGTGGGTCCTCATCATCATTGGCTGGGGTAGGCACAGACCATAACTCAATGCTGTGGCCACGGAGACCATTTAGGACCTGTGGCATCAGCCATGGTTGGGTGGCACTGAATGCCAGTCAAGGGCATTCAGCTGCCAAGACCTGGCTTGCTCTGCTAACGTGGTGCTTCCTCCATGCTGCTCACTCTGGTTCCTGCCCCTCCAGGTCTCCCTGCTGTGTTTGTGTCTGTCTGGGCCAGCGTCAGGGCCTCCCTGGCTGATACGCAGTACGTAGGTCCAGCTTCTCCAGCAGTCCTTTGGGGCTGGGACAGACTGGTTGGAAATGCTATCAAAGATCTGCTGACAGTGAAGATTTCCCCTGAAGAAGAGGAGGGGTGAACACATCTCCCAGGCTTGTTGCTAAAGCTGGCAGCAATCAGACTGGAGTGGTTCTGTTGTGCGCTTGGGAGGAGGATAAATGCAGCTTTACACCACAAGTGGGTCAATGAACTGTGCAAAGAGGAAGGCTAAAGAGCATGTTCTGGACTTAAGCATTCTAAAAGGAGCACCAAAAAATGCAGCAGGGATTTGATATGAGTTGGCCAAGGAGCCCTCAGGAACATTAAGGCTGATTTAAAACTGACTTGCAGCACTGAGGTGGTTCTGAGTTCTTGCAGCACTGCTGCTGTGGGGCCAAGATTAACACAGACTGCACAGAGGGACTGAAGGGGGGGGGGGGCTGGGGGCCACAAGGAGCCACCAGGCAGCAGTTTTCCTTACCAGTGCTTTCAGGTGTCTCCAAGGTGTTTCTTTACTGATCTCCTCAGGTGCTGGGACCTCAGTGCAGGCAATATGAAGTGGATTTATCAGGTCCCCATCCTGGCTGCCATCGTGGTAAGAATCTTGCAGCTGAATCTCCCAATCCCTTCTGGGGGAAGGGATCAGTACAGACTGAAGTTGTGCTCCAGGGAGGGCACAGGTGATGCAGAGTGATCCAGGGACACTCTGAACCACAGCATCACTGTCGTGTCCCTGCCTGCAGCCCAGGCAGAACTGCCTGTCCTCACCCCAGGGGGCTGCTTGGGCAGACTTGAGGTGGCTGCTGGCAACAAAGCCTCAGCAGGGGTCTGTTGGCAGGTGAACTTCTTCCTCTTCCTCAACATCGTCCGAGTGCTGGCATCCAAGCTCCGGGAGACAAACACAGGCAAGCTGGACCCTCGGCAGCAGTACAGGCAAGTGCTGGCAGCAGCAGAGCCCTGCCTTGCCTCATCTGCCTGCTTAGCTGAGGTGGCTCCCCAGAGGGTTGTGACCACAGGATCACAGATGTCAGGGGTTGGAAGGGGCCTCCAGAGACCATCGAGTCCAACTCCCAGCCAGAGCAGGGCCATAGAACCTAGCACAGGTGACACAGGAACACATCCAGACAGGTGATGGAAGAGCAGAGGTGCAGGAAGGGCTGCAGGGGTCAGGGAGGGTGGCAGGATGATGGCAGCCAAGTGTCTCTGGCAGCCCAGCTGGATCAAAGCAGCAGGCTCAGGAGTTCAGGTTCTGCCTGCTCCCCTCTCCAGGCTGGACTCTGCAGCAGCTGCACACAAATCAGCTGCAGCAGAAGCTGAGGTGACTGCTCCTTCACTGCCCCCTTCACTAGGACACCAACCACCCCCTGCGAGGGGGCAGGAGGCCTCAGCTAACAGCTCAGGGCATTTCTCCTGGCAGGAAGCTGCTGAAGTCCACGCTGGTGCTGATGCCCCTTTTTGGAGTCCATTATGTGGTGTTCATGGCCATGCCCTACACTGAAGTCTCCGGGGTCTTGTGGCAGATCCAGATGCATTATGAGATGCTCTTTAACTCCTCTCAGGTAACCATCAGCAGGGCTGCCACCCTGCCAGCCTGCCCTGGACACAGAGCCATGCCAGCCCATTTGGGCACAGGCACAGCATCCCAGCTGGAACACAACCTCTCCTCTGTCTCTTTGAGCAGGGTTTCTTTGTGGCTTTTATCTACTGCTTCTGTAACGGGGAGGTAAGTGAGGAAAGTCAGCACCTGAGCTGCTCCTGCCAGCCTCTGCAGGCCTGGGGAAGTTAACTCCCAGCCCCCAGGCTGGGATAAGCAGAGGGGAAAAAAAAAAGCTCAGCTCCACCCTTCACATAGAATCACAGAACGGTTTGGGTTGGAAGGGACCTTAAAGATCATCCAGTTCCAAGCCCCTGCAGTCAGCAGGGACACTCCTACTAGAGCAGGTTGCTCAAGGCCCCATTCACCCTGGATTTGAACACTTCCAAGGCTTGGAGCCTCCACAGCTTCTCTGGACAACCTGTTCCAGTGTCTCACCACCCTCATGGGGAAAAGTTTCTTCCTGATATCATCTAAACCCAGCTTCTGCCAGTCTGAAGCCATTACCCCTCCTCCTGTCACTCCAAGCCTTTGCAACAAGTCCCTCTGCAGCTCTCCTGTAGCCCCCTTCAAATGCTGGCAGGCTGCTCTAGGGTCTTTGTGGAGCCTTCTCTTCTCAAGGATGAACAACCACAACCTTCTCAGGCTGTCCTCAAAGGAGAGGGAAAGAAAAATCACTAGAAGTGAAAACCAGGGGAAGGGGAGAGGGGGAGGCTGGAGTGCTGCCTCTGGGCACCAGCAGCCGCCCCTGATCCCCCAGGTGCAGGCAGAGATCAAGAAGGCTCATTTCCGGAGGAGCCTGGCACTGGACTTGAAGCAGAAGGCTCGTGCCACCAGCGCAGGGGGCAGCTGCTGCTATGCTGGGCTGACCTCCCATGCCACTGCCAGCTTCAGCATCGGCCTGGCAGGGCGAGGGGCAGGGGGCACACAGCAGCGGGGGCTGCTGCTCCCTGCCCGTGCCAGCCTGCCGGGCTACGTCCCCAGCTCCTTTGCCTCGGGGACCTTTTTGCCCTGCCCGAGGCAGGAGAGGAGCCAGAAGGGCTGTGGGAAGAACACAGTGGACTTGGCAGAGCCGAAGCAGCATGGCCCCAACCTGGACAAAGAGCTGGAGACGATGCTGTGAGGGGGCTGCTGCCTTCTGCACCTCCACACACACTGTGCCCGGGGAGATGCTGAGCCTGATGCATTGGGCACCACAAGCCAGGGCAGGGGCTGGCAGCTGGAACAACAAACACAGTTCCCCTTCCCTCACAGCCGGTGAGCAAAGGGACCGCGATGGTCCCACTCCTCCTGCCCACCTGGCCCAAACCCGAGCAGGCAGCTCCCAGCCTTGCGTCTGCCGTGCGCAAGCGATGGCTGCGAGCGATGTCTGTGCATGCAAACCTTGGCTCAGCACCAGGAAGCAACCCTCCCTGCTCCAGCTTACCTCAGCAGTCTGGAAGGTGACTGGAAGGTGACTTCAGCTCCAGCAGGTGTACAGCTAACTCAGCAAGCCCACGGTCCTGAGGCCCAACTCCCCTGTTTAATGCCCATCTCCATGCTGTGCAGCCCGGGGCTGGCAGGGCAGTGCCTGCAGGGCTGTTCTGCACTTACCCTGCCCTGGCATCCCTGCCAGCTCACAGATCCTGGGAAGCCTGGCACACAACACTCAGCCACCAACAGGGAACGTGAGGCCCTGGGATGTGATGGGTGCAGGGAAGTAGGATGAGCACTTTGGCCTGGGAGGGGCACAGAGAAGTGCCTGAGTCCCCCACGTGTGGCTGCCCATGAACGCAGAGGTCACTGCATGCAAGAGTCTTGGCCCTGTAATCTTTCTGCAGGCTAAAATGTGAATAAAGAGGCAGCCTGTGTGGCTTATTCCCATCCTTGAACTCCATGATGGGCTCAGTGGTGTGAGCCATGGGTTGTGGGAGAGCAGCTCAACACCAAGCCCTGTTCACAGCCAGTCAGGTCTGCTCTGGCTGCTCCAAATTCCCCCTGCCCACACCAGTGCCTGGGAAAACTCAGCACTCTGGTGGGAAAAGACATTCCCAAGGAGCTTGCAGTGCCCAGCCCAGCCAGGCCACAGGGGAGGGGGAAAATTACTGTGCTGCTGGGAGAGGGGATGCAGAGGCCAGATGAAACTAAACAGCAGGCTGGGGGGGGCAAGGGGAATTTTCTTTTCAACCAGCTCTGAGGAGACAGAGTCCCCTAAGGCAGTAATCTCAGCAGAATGGCAGCAAACACATCCATAGCTCTGTGCAGCCACAGCTCTCCCAGAGAAAAGCTAAGGTACAAAGGGGGCACAGGGACTGGAAAGCACAGAGGGACAGCCAGGCCAAGAGGTGTGGCAGGAAGGCCTCCAGGACTCCTGGTGCAGAAGATGGTGTGCAGCCAAGTCCATCTGCAGCACCTCCCACCCAAGACAGCCAACTGCTTTGTGAGGTGGAGGAGGCATGGGTGGGTGGTGGCAGGGATGGCCCCATTCAGGATGGTGACAGTGGTGTCCCCATTCTGGAGGACAAGAGGCAGAGGCAGGAGCAGAATCCAAGGACTGCCCTTTCCAAACCAACCTGAGCTCACTGTGAGTGATCTGCTCAGAGAGCTGTGCTCTGGGCTCTAGCAGAAAGCAGCTGCAAGGAGAAGTCCTGCCAGGGCAGTGGGCACCCTGCTCACACTGCTGCCTTGTTCTGGGGAGGTGGAACCAGCCCCATGATCTAACACAGGCCTGTGAGCTGACAGTGAGAGCTTGCTGCCAGGGATCAATATTTACTTGCTCAAGTCTCAGGAGGCTCCTGGTAGCTGAGAGAGGGGTGAGGAATTTCAATAATCCCCTCAAACAGCAGAGGGATGAGTTACAAAGAGGAGAAGAAACCCAAGCACATGCCACATGCCAGCTCCCAGGGGCAGCAAGATGAGAGCTGGGGAGGGAGGGAGCAGCTTTAGGCCATGGAGTGATTTTTATTTTTATCTGAAACTCAATTCTTTGCGCAGAGTGATAAACCTCAAGTGTGATAAGGGGAATGCAACAGCTAAACCCTGCCACATCTGCCCCAGAACGTCTTGATAGTGAATATTCAGAGCTCAAACCCCTGCCACAAGGATTCCACCTGCATTGTGATGGGAGGACTCAAGTGGAAGCCCAACAGATTCCAGCTGGGTAACGAGGGGGCAAAGAGCCAAGCTGGAGTCTTAGCATCAGCGCAGATTGAGTTGGAAGGGACCTTGAAGACTTCCAGTTCCAATCCCCCTGCCATAGGCAGGGACACTCCCCACTAGCCCAGGTTGCTCAAAGCCTCATCCAGCCCTGTCTTAAACACTTCCAGAGATGAGATGTCCACAGCCTCCCTGGGCAACCTGCTCCAGTGTCTCACCATCCTCACTCTAAAGAATTGCTTCCTCATCTCCAGTCTCAACCTCCTCTCTCCCAGCTCACAGCCATTGCTCCTCTTCCTGTCACTCCAAGCCCTTGTCAAAAGTCCCTCCCCAGCTCTCCTGCAGCCTCTTCAGGTACTTACTGGAAGGCTGCTCTAAGGTCTCCCCAGAGCCTTCCCTTCTCCAGGCTGAACAACCCCAACCCTCCTTACAGCAGAAGTGCTCCAGCCCTCTGATCATCTTTGTGGCCTCCTCTGGACCCTCTCCAAAAGATCCATGCCCTGGACACAGCACTCCAGGTGAGGTCTCATGCTCCTAACTGAAAGCTACACTCATGCAAGACAGATCACAAGAGGGTTGCTGAGTTCTGATTCCAGGTCAACCCATGAAGGCTGGGATGAGCAACATGACCTGGGCTGTATCCTTCTCACTTCATGTAGAAAAATCCATTCCCTAGGCTCTGAGGTTAAAATAGGGATTGCAAAAGAGTTTGGGGTGAAAGATACTGAGGAAAAACCACAAGAAGCCTCAAGAGGTCTTTTATCAACTGCAATCCACAACCTGTGGACAGAGTCCCACCCCCCAGATCTTCATCCCAATGCCAGCCCAGCCCAAGGCAGAAGGGAAAAACAAAAAAAGCAAATACCAGGGATGGTTTTGTTTGGGTTTTTTTCTTTTCCCAGTAATAAAACATTTACTAGAGCAAGCAGAAAGTAAATGCACAGCTGATAAAGAAAACATCACAATGTCACAAACCCCTGACAGCTTCTGATCCTTCTGTCAGCAGAACCAAGGCAGAAGTGGGCACTGACATGTTCCAACAGAAGAGTTCTGCCCTACCTTTAGGGTGCCAAAAAAAGAAAGTTAAAAAATGGGCAACACACAGGACGAGTTAAAAAGGGGCAAGCAAGGTTTTACAGTTTTAACTACACCTGTCCAACATGGGGCAACTCTTGAGCTGTTCCACCTCCATCAATCACTTCTCAGCTTCTCCCTAAAGGCTTCTTGAGCAGCAGGTCCCTGAATTTTGGAATGAAGCCTCTTTGTTTAGCCACGCTTCATGGGGGACACCAGCCTTGGATTGCTGTGGTTTGATCACCTCTTACCTCTTCTTTTTCCCTTTTTTTCGTTTTGGTTTTGTTTTTTTTTTTTGCTTGGAATTTAAGCACTGAACCCTCTCATAACAGAGGGTGCATAGGCACAGCAGAGAGAGGAGTTTGCTATGCAGGCTTCCACCAAAATGAGGGTGATTAGGACAGAAGAGATTGTTTCAATGAAAAAAACAACCACCACCTGGGCTTGCTTGGGATTGGGATTGCTGTAGTGACCACAAACAAAGCAGGGAGTCCATCCTACACTGGGTGTGGTTGGCTGGGCTGGAGAAGGTCCCTCAAACACCTTCATAAAATGTAAAAAGAAGGAAAAAAAACAAACCAACTTGCTTCACCCCACCTTAGCAATGCAAACTGATCCATTCTTAGTTGATAGCAGAGATGTGAGGGGCAACCCAGAGGCCAAATTATTTGTGGATAATGTGAAGAGTAGTTTGGGGAAGAACTCATCACAGTGAATGAGCTGCTGGGATTAAAGTTGAAGAGGTGGGTCCTGAGCATCTCTAGATGGACTGGTTTTTGAATGGGAATGCTGGTTCAGAAAAGACTGCTTTGAACTGCTGTGGACAACAGTTTGCTAACCTTCCAGGGAAACAGCTTCTTTCTTGGTCAAGAAGATCTGTTCAAGTCCAGCAGAGTCATTTGAGCACTGAACGTTTCAAAAGCAGAACCCAGGGAGCTGTATCAGAATAAATTTTGTTTGCCTAAGCACTGTGTGTACACATTGCTAGAGTGAATCTGCCGCAGACGTACCGGCCGCACCCGCACGGGGAGGTTCCTGTTTCCTCCTCCTCCCCCAGCTGCTCACCGACAGCTACCAAAACCCCAAGGAATCCTCTGGAAAAAGACAACACTACCTGCAGAGATGCCAGGCTGGCAGACCCCAGCTTTTAACTGTCCCACCGGCTCTTCTTGCGCTTTGGGGGCTCCGGGACGGCGAAGCCATCTGTCTTGCTGTCCCGGCTGCTGGGCTCCTTCCTGTTCTCCCCGTTCCTGTTCTCGTTGCTCCTGCCGTCGGGGCCGCTCCTGCCGTCGGGGCCGCTCCGGTTGCCGCCGCCCGCCTCGCTGAAGTGCCGGCTCTCGGCGTGGCGATGGCCGTCGCCGTGCCGGCCGTCGCCGTGCCGGTAGGGGTCGCCGTGGCGGCCGCCGCCCTCGCCGTGCCGCTGCAGGTCGTTGTAGCGGCTGCCGCCGCCCTCCCGGCGCGGGGCCTCGCCGTGCCGACTGTTCCGGTTGTCGTAGCGTTCTCGGCCGCCGCCGCCGCCCTCCCGGCTGTTGGTGCTGGCGTTGGTGCTGTTGAAGCCCTGGGCCGGCGCGCCGGGAAAGGCGGGCACGCTGCTCAAGTTCCCGGTGCCGGTGAAGCCTGGCACGGCCTTAGCGGCGCTGGCAGCAGCACCCTGCCCGTCAGGGCTCGCCGCCGCGTTCTGCTGTGCCGAACCCGTGGGTACCGAGTTCAAGCTCCCGGCGCTGGTCCAGCCGCTGGCCCCAGCGGAGGCGCTTCCAGTCTTTTGGTTATTTAAGCTCGCAGCAACAAAGTGGCTCTTGTACTGGGACTGCCAGGAGCAGAGGGAGGGGAAGAGAAAGCACAGAGCATGTTTGCCTCCACACTGCCCCACGGAACACGCAGCCTGCCTGGAATTCCGGGGAGCCCCTAGCCAAAAGGGTCCCTATAAAAAGACAGCCTTGGAGTGATGAAATTCCTGCTGGAATTAGCAGTGGCCACCTGCTCCCAGAGCACAGAAACCAGGGAACTCCTACACCATTTCAGACTGAAGAGAAAGGCTTTCTCTGAGTGCAGTTCTGCTACTGCTGCTAAGCAACACAAACAGGATCAAGCCTGGGAGCAGGATCCAGAAGGAAAAGAGAGCAGAGAAACTAAGTTTGACAAATGAACTTTGTGGAAGCTGTTGAGTGCATCCTGCATGCTAATTATTCTGCTTTGGAGTGCAGTGCTGAGAGCATGCTGAAAGGGGATGAGACATGGCCAAGGACTACCAAACTCAGCTTCCCTGAACCCAACACTGCTGCTGCATTTTCAGATGAGTGAAAAAAACAAACCCAAACCTGTCTGCAGTCATCAATAGCAACAATTTTCCAGGTTATGCTTAATGTCTAATCTAAACCCAGCTTCCAGGTGATTGCAGAATGCTTTGGGTTGGAAAAGATCTTAAAGATCACCTAGTTCCAACTCCCCTGCTGTGGGCAGGGGACACTTTGTACTAGAGCAGGTTGCTCATGGCCCCATCAAACCTGGCTTTGACCACGTCCAGGCTTGGAGCCTCCACAACTTCTCTGGGCAACCTGTTCCAGTGCCTTACCACCTTCGTGAAGAATTTCTTCCTGATGTCTAATCTACATCCAGTTTCTTCCAGTCTGAAGCTATTGTCCCTTCTATCAATCCATTCCTTGGTAAAAAGTCCCTCCCTAGCCCTCCTGTAGCCCCCTTCAGGTACTGGAAGGCTGCTTTAAGGTCTCCCCAGAGCCTGCTCTTCTCCAGGCTGAACGACCTCAACTCTCTCAGCCTGTGTTTATAGGAGAGGGCCTTTCCTCCACAGGTAGAACTTGCACTCTGAGTGATCAAACCAACCTGGAAAGCTGCTTTCATGGCTGTAAGCCTGTCCCCCATGGCCCCCGTGGACGGTTTGTAGGCCTCGTAGTTACTCATCACACTGTTGTTATTGCCACGGTCCTGTGCAAAAAAGACAAAGGACAACTGGAGACATTTATCCTACACAGACACTTCCATCTCAACTGTTTTCTGAGAATTCTGGAGAGCCCTGAGCAGCAGAAGAGTTTTTCTCAGTGACCCTGGGGATGACAAGCATGGAAAGATGCGCTGTTAGCAACTCACTGGTGCAGCCACAGCTCCCAGCTCAGGCAAAACCAAAATCCTATCACATGGAGATTTACACAGAGGTCATGGGCAGGACAAAGAGAGAACAAGGCTTCAGCTGTGGCTTCTGGAAAGATGCTGCAGATGATGTGTTCAAGATGTCAGCAGTTCAGCTCTGTCTCCCCCACGCAGGCAAGGAGCCATGTTCCTAGCATGAGTACACCTGAGGAAGCCTTTCCAATGCTGTGAGATTTTCAGCTGCCAAAAATCAGCCTGGAAATGGCTTTTCAAGTAATTTATTAGCATTTATTTTCAATTGGAAACAATCTCCAAACCTTCTGGGATCACTCTAGCCCTAAATAAGGTGGATCTTGACAAGAGGGCAACAGCACAGGACAGTTTCACCTGAGATATTGCTGATATTAATCATGACAGATCCTGGGCTGTAAAACCCCTTGGAAGCAGAGGCTATGCTCCAGCATTAAGATGCTTTGTATTAATTAATGAGTAGTCAGTAAGTTTAAAAATCCCAAGAATCTGCAAAAACCAGCTTCTCCAGCATCTCTACTTACAGAATTCTCTGATCCCAGCCCAGGCCGTTCTCGGTACCCTAAACCACCACCACCGATATTCAGCTTCTTGCCCTTTCCTCCTTTGAATCGAGACTTCCGGAACCAGGGATTCTGCACAAGGACAAATGCAGCTCTTCAGAAATGTGTGCAGTGAGGCTCAGGAGAGAGGTTTGGAGCATTTCAGAACAGACAGAAATAAACAATCTCTTACTAACATGGCTGTTGTGGCAGGTGACAGCATTTTGACACTAAGCTCTACTCTGTTCTGTCAGATGGGTCTGAAGCTTCTTGAAGCCTAGAGAAGACTCCAGGGGTACCTTAGAGCTGCCTTCTAGTACCTGAAGGGATCCTACAGGAAGCCTGCAGAGGGATTTTTCCTGAGGGTGTCTAGAGATAGGACAAGGGGGAATGGTTTGAAGCTGAGGGAGAGCAGAGTTAGACTGGAGCTTAGGAAGAAGTTCTATCCAAACTCTGACCCTTCTAAAACGCTGTCTCTATCTCGGAGAAAACCATTGCCCTGGCAATGAAGCCACAAGCGAGCTCCACCTCTGAACCTGGGAATCACCAAAAAGCCTTTGCTACCTTGCAGCTACACAGCTAGTAAAATGAAAGAACTTCAGGAGCTTGTGCACAGCAGTACAAGCACAACTCCTTCAGCTCTGTCACACCTGCACACAGCCAGGCTGCCAGGCAGCACTGCCCAGCAGGGCCAGTGACCGAGAACAACCCTTTCAGTCAGTTCTCTTTAGTGTAGCTTTCTGCTAAGCTGTTTCTCAAGCACCTGCCACAAATCTAGCTCAAAATCTGATTGTAATGAGACACTGGAGTGGGAATCCTCTGCTGCCATCAGCCAGATCACAGCTCTGAACTTCCTAGGTAGTGCCTGGTCTCAAAAAGGATTACATTCTGTGTTCCAAAACCTTCATGTTTCCATGGATTCTTTCCAAGGCCATCACAAATACAAGAGGGCTAACTAAAAAACAGTATGGACCACCAAAAGGCCCCTGCTGACGTGTGACAAGAGTCAGAAACGAGTCCCTGAGCTCCTGCCTTTGTGCTAATTGAGGAAGGAACCTCCCCCTACTCCAGTTTTTTGCTCGTGCATACCTGCATTGCCAGATCCAACAGCTCTTTGGAAACGTGTTGATTAGCACCTTCCAGATTTCTGACGAGATCACCAGCAAAGTTGCTGTCTTTGGGAGTCAGCAGAGTGTAGGCAACTCCCTTCTCCCCAGCTCTCCCAGTACGACCAATCCTGTGGGTGTGTGTATCTATGTCCCGAGCCACGTCGTAGTTGATGACAGTCTTAATGGAGGGAATATCCAACCCACGGGCTGCAATCAAGAGCGGCACAGCACTAAGTGGGATCATCCCAAATTAGCCCCAAGCAATCCCATTCATACTAGCAATAAGCCCAACTGCATCCTGGGGTGTATTAGAAGGGTTGTGGTTAGTAAGTTGGAAGAAGTTCTCCTTCCTCTCTTTGCTCTGGTGAGGCTGCACCTGGAATATTGTGTTCGCTTTTGGGCCCCTCAGTTCAAGAAGGACCTCAGGGAACTGCTTGAAAGAGTCCAGCACAGAGCCACAAAGATGCTGAAGGCAGTGGAACATTTCCCAGCTGAGCACAAGCTGAGGGAGCTGGGGCTGGGAGCTTGGAGCAGAGGAGCCTGAGGGCTGCCCCAATTGCTCCTGATAAAGATGTGAAGGGCAGTGTGGGAAGGTTGGAGCCAGGCTCTGCTCAAGCTAGAGCAGAGGAGGTGCCATAGGAACAGAAGAAAAAAGTTTGTCACTGTGAAGATGCTGGAGCCCTGGAGCAGGGGGTCCAGAGGGGTTGTGGAGTCTCCTGTGGAGACATTCCAAACCCACCTAGATGAGTTCCTGTATGACCTGCCCTGGGTGATCCTGCTGTGGCAGGGGGGTTGGGCTGGATGCTCTTTTGAGGTCCCTTCCAAGCCCTAACTTTCAGTGATGTCACTTCATCCTGCTCCAGCATACAAAAGGAATTAAGACAGCCTAGTTATGACATCCTTTGCAGGCTACAACTCCCAAGTGCAGCAATCCCTTCTCTAACAGTAGTGAAAATGATACCAGCTCCTGAGCTCACGGGACTGGAGATGGCAAAGATCTCTTTCAGTGACTGTTTTCCCAAGGAAGAGAGAGACACACTGAAATTCACTCTTTGTTCAGCTCAACAGCTGGGTACTAAAGCTGTTCCAGAGAAAGCTTCAAGTGTGTCCATCTCCTCTTCATTTAAGCAGGCATCATGTGTCAGCTGATTAATGACCAGCAATGACTTCCCTAAGAAACAGCTTCATTTTCTTGCTCTGTATTAATTTCTCTGTTAGACTGTCATTTAAACATCAAGAGAAGAACTTAAAAGTAAACTCCCTTGCTAACACTGGGGACTTCTGAAAAAGTCACAACTTTTCAACACAGCAACCCAGCAGGTGCAGAAGCCAAATTTGTTGCCTTCTACTCAAGTGTGTGAAGCCTTTCTGTTGGTATCCACAACTTGTATGAGCTGCTGTTTCCTAGAGCATCACATACCTGCCACATCAGTAGCCACCAGTATTGGGATCCCCTTCTTCTTGAATTCTGAAATGACTTTATTCCTCTCACTCTGGTCCATGTCACCATGAAGCAGCCCCAGATTATGATCCTCTTGCTTGAGGTTATTGGCCAACTCCTCTGCATTTGCCTTCTTGGTGACAAACAGGAGAACACTCCCTGAAGAGGTGAACTCCACGAGGCGCCGAGTCAGCCAGTTCCACTTGCTGGGGCCAGAGGGGAAAATCTCCACAATCTGAGTGACATCTTCATTTGCCTAAGGGGACAAGTAAGGCAAGGACAGAAAGGGCAGTGTGGCAAATAAACACAGCTGGCAGAATAAAGTGAGCAATTTGAACCAGATGCAAGACTAAAAAGTGCAGGAACAGGAGACCAAAATTCTCCTTTAAAAAGGAATTAAAAAGCTCTTGTCTAGCTGCTGGCTACTTCATTCTGACAGGGCAGAAAAGGCAGAGGTTAAATGAGCTACTCTTTGCTGAAGCTGAGAGGGGCAAAGCAGTCTCTGACAGGCTGCAGCTTAACACCCTACTATCTGCTTGCACTTTAGATGCTCTCACAACAGATGCTATTGACATCCAAACCAGATTGTGCCAGAGGAGGTCTGAGATGGAGAGGAAGCTCACAAGGAGAAGTTATTCAAGTGGTGATCAAAGAAAGCCTTCCTTTGAGCTGTGACTTGTTCTGAGTCAGGAGGACTGGAGATACAAAGAGACTCTCCACACACTCCACGCTGCAAGTACTAACAGTGCAGTGATGTTTACAGCACCATCTGGAAGTTTCTCTGACAGATTTCATTTTCACACGTTTACATATTAATTATTTCAAGGATGCTGCTCTCAGAGTAATAATTTAGATCCTAGAAACCCTGTGACTGAGCTAGGAAAGCTGCTTCCTTTCTTAAGCAAAACTTAGCTTCCAAGAAAGAAGAGACTTCAGGTAGCCACATTTTTTTTTGGTTGTTGTTACAAAGGGACACCTTACATTGAATAAAAGCCAAACCAACACAGCAAAAATGGAGAGAAATGGTTAAAGAAAAATGTTCTGCAGCCACCTTGTGAAATTTCTCTAGTTTTCATATATTATCAACAGTTTCCTCATGACAAATGTCATCTGCCCACAGTAAACTGATCACCAGATCCCTGGGTGCAGTTCAGCTGCTACTGTCCAGCAAGGACAGAATCAACATTCCCACATAAACCAGCTGAAAACCATTAAGAGTTTCAAACCCTACACCACCAAAGCTTTAATTTATATAGTTTTGAGACAAAACAAAGGACAGATCCACTGATTCAACATAATAAATAGGAAAAAAAGTAAAGCAGTTGCTGCATTCATGTTGTTTCACTGCTTGAGGAAACCTTCCATCACCAGAAGAAAATCTGTTGGCAGTAAGAAAGCTCAAGGAAAGAAAAACCATAACCAAACCCTTACTATTGTGATTAAGCACAAAATATTTACTCTTAAATAGAAATGATTGTTGGAGTTCAAATTAAAGTTCAGGCAACAGAGAAATGTTTCATTTCTCTGTCTGAGGAGTGCTGTGGATTTACCTCTCCAATGTCTCCCTGCACAACTCGAATGGGGTCGATCAGAATATCTCGGGCCAGCTTCTCAATCTTCTTTCGGAAGGTGGCACTGAACAAGAGGGCTGCAAGAAAAGAAAGGCAGCATTTGAACAATAAATTGTCTTGCAGAACTGAGAAACCACTGCACAGACCTTGTGAAGCTTGTCAGTGATCTGGAGCTGTGGTCTGTTTTTACTGGTTCAAATGAGAAGGGTCTCTCACACTATTCAAACTGCCCAAAGTGGAAACACATTTCACAGATTCACAGAATCACAAAATGGTTGGGACTGGAAAGGATCTTAAAAGATCATCCAGTTCCAACCTCCCTGCCACAGGCAGGGACACCTTCCACCTGATCAGGTTTCTCGAGGCCTCATCCAATCTGGCCTTGAAAATATCCAGGCAGGGGGCACCTACAACCTCCCTGGGCAACCTGTTCCAGTGTCTCCCCACCCTCACTGTCAAGAACTTCTTCCTAATCCCCAGTCTCAATCTCTCCTCTTTCAGCTCAAAGCCATTGTCCCCCTCATCCTACCACCACAAGCCCTTGTCAAAAGTCCCTTCCTAGCTTTCTTGTAGGCCCCTTTCAGGCACTCCCCACAGCCTTCTCCATGCTGAACAGTCCCAGCTCTCTCAGCCTGCCCCCACAGCGAAGGTGCTCCAGCCCTCTGATCATCTTTGTGGCACTTTGTGAGCCAGACTCTTCTCAGTGGTGCCCAGTGACAGGGGGCAAGTGGCAATGAGCAAATCTGAACCCAGGAGTTTCCACTTGACCAGAAGGAAGAAACCTGTGGGGGTGTTGGAGCCCCAGAGAGGTTGTGAAGTCTCCTTCTCTGGAGAGGTTGCAAACCCACCTGGACACAATCCTGGACAACCTGCTCTGGGTGACCCTGTTTGAGCAGAGGGGTTTGACTGGATGATCTCCAGGGCTCCCTTCTCACCCCCACCACACTGGAATTCTGTGACTGCATCAAGAATGGTAAATGGAAGCTCTGTTGCAGATTCTTAACTGGGAGCCCACCACAGCCCCCTCCAGCTCTCAGGAGTTTATTTAGCAACACCTTTATACTTACTCTGCCTGTCAGGACGCACATGGCTTGCGATGGATCTGACCTGATACTCTGGGGAGGAGATGGAAAAAGTTCTCATCAACACCACATGCTCATTATTCAGCAGAACAACCCAAAATACAACCCATAGAGGCAATGAGTGCCTCTCAGCAATTCTGCTGTGATTTCCTGGTGCTCTCTGCTGCACCATGGAAATTTCTTTGCTGTATAAAGCACTTTTTGCAAGTTCCTTCAACAAAAGAATTCCCCCAGCTGGATCTGTGCATACCCTGGACACCTTACAAGTATCTCCCTCCCTGTGTGCTCATCTAGTGCTGTCAAAACTTTGCTGTGTCCTGTGATTCTTGACCATAAATCCAAAAACCATCCAGATGTGAATGATCAAAGCTCTTCTAATTAAGTAAAAAGTTCACACCTTTAGTTTGTACCCACAACATCAACCCAGAGAAGTGACTTGCCTAACAGTTATTCAGCAACTCTAAGACAAAAACCAGGGTCTGTGGACTTCAACATCAGCCCAGTTTCAGTGATCTCTTTAGAGCAACAGATATCAGACCTTCAAATAAGAGTTTTGCCTATACAGTGTTTGCTTAATGTACTGGCAAGTATTTGAAGCTGCAGAGGCTCTCAACAGTCCTGCTCAGGTGGGAAGTGGAGACCAGTGCTTTCCAAACCACTGCCCTTTGTTCATTACATACCAAAGCCCATATCAAACATTCTGTCAGCTTCATCAAACACAAGGTAAGTGACTCTCTGCAGGTTTGTAGCTTTCTTTTTCACGTGGTCAATCAAACGACCCTGTTAAAAAACAACCAACCAGCAAGTTAGAGCATATTTAAAAATGTTAACACATGCAACTTTCCAACACTTAACTGCTTTCTACCCTCAGTTACCTAAGACTTATGACAGAAGAGATTTCAAGGCTTCAACCTACAAGTGTCAATATTCAAGTCACAGAAACAGATTGCTAAAACTCTCATCAACTGTGCTTGATAAGCTCTGTTTTAGAGCTGTTTTATCCAAGATTAACAATGCTGAGATCTTAAAATTTCCCATTCTTCATTACAACTCAGTTCTAAAGATGAACTGGCTACTTAATGTCCCAGCTTTTGGCAAGAGTTCTTCATACTTTGGTTTTTGCCTAGTACCCCAATAAACAGCCACATTCTTCCAGCCATCAGATGCCTAACTTTGGCTAAGTTTGTATCTATTTTTTTCATCAAGCAAAGCCAGCTGACAGTGATGCTCATTAAAACCACTGGTTCAGCACCAACACCATTCTGATTTGATGTTTCAGCCCTTCAGTATTACTGCCACAGGCTCTGCTGATTGGGGAAGATGCCACTCAAGGTCATGGCATTCTGGGAATTGTCTTCCTGAACTGAAGCCTCAGTAACCAGAAGCTGGTATCATGCACAAATGACATTGATTCAAGCAGATCTTGCTTGTCCCTCTGTCTTCCATTGAGGATCATGTCTAATCCCCCTCACCATTTCTCTTGGGAGAAGAACAATCCCAGCATATTTGCTGTCAACATCTGATAACTCAGATTGCAGTGATAACAGAGAACAAATTCTGCATCACCAATGGTACTGAAAATCCTTCTCAGTTTCAGCTAAGCAACAATAAAAATTGTCTTGGTGCTCAGAGGTACTTACTGGTGTGCAGACAACTATCTCTGCCCCTTCCTGCAGGGCTTTGGCTTGCTCCCACATGCTGCCTCCTCCGTACACAGCTACCGAGCGCAGGTTGTAGGCCTTACCAAAGCGTTTACATTCAGAATGGATCTGAGGATTGGAAACAGAGCACATCACAGCTGCATCTCAGAATCAGAGAACTGCTTTGGTTGGAAAAGACCTCCAAGGTCATTGAGTCCAATCACCGACCCAATGCCACCATGGCCATTAACTTGTGTCCTCAGGTGCTATGTCCACACAGTTCTAGAAGACCTTCGCCTCTCCGGACAGCCTGTCCCAATGTCTGACCACTCCTCCAGCAAAGAATTCTTTCCTTATCTCCAACCTAAACCTCCCCTGGCACAATTTCAGGCCATTTCCCATTTCCTCTTGTTCTATTACCTGATAGTGGAGAGAAGAGACCAATCCCCACCTCACTTCAATCTCTTTTCAGGGAGCTCTAGAGAGCAATGTGGTCTCCTCAGCCTTCTCTTCTCCAGACTAAACACCCCCAGCTCCCTCAGCTGCTCCTCACCAGCCCTGTTCTGCAGCCCCTTCACCAGCTTCATTTCCCTTCTCTGGACCTGCTCCAGCCCCTCAGTGTCTTCTTGGAATAAGGAAACCAAAACAGAACCCAGTACTCAAGGTGAGGCCTCACCAATGTCCAGTACAGGGGCAGGATCCCTTCCCTACTCCTGCTGGCCACACCATTGCTGATCCAGGCCAGGACGCTGTTGGTCTTTTTGGCCACCTGGGCACACACTGGCTCATGTTCAGACAGCTGTCAACCAGCATCCCCAGGTCCTTTTCCCCCAGGCACCTTTCCAGCCACTCTGCCCCAAGCCTCAGCCCAAGGCAAGAGAGATCTGAGAAAGTATCCCCCTCTTCAGCTACTAACTTGATGCAATTGAATCAGAGATCCTCAGGGCTGAAGATTTCAGTAATCTGAGAAACCTATTTAGGCATCCAACTGTAATTTAACCTGCAGGCTCCATTCTTTTATACAGACAATTTGTGGCAATGCATCCATCCTACCACTGAGAGAAAACATCTGAACACTGCAAAAATTTACAGCTGTCTGATTTGTCATGGTCCTTCAAGCAAGAAGAAATAGGTTGGGAAGGGCCTTGAACAACCTGCCCTAGTGGGAGGTGTCTCTGCCCACGGCAGGGGCTTGGAGCTAGGTGATCTTTAAGGTTACTTCCAGCCCAAACCATTGTATGATTCTGTATAGGAGAGAATTGAGAGCTTACAATGCTAGTAACACACAGAGGTGTTTCACATAGCTTACTGAGGTTCCCTCATAATCTCTGGACACAATTTTTTTCTCTTCTCTAAGAGCACTGCATGGCACATTTATGCTTGCTGTGCACCTTACCTGTTGGCAAAGCTCTCTGGTTGGGCAGACAATCACTGCAATGGGACCATCCCCTGGTTCGAGCTCCTTCTGATCCATGATGTGAATCAGCATCGGCCAGATGAAGGCTGCTGTTTTTCCACTTCCAGTCTTAGCTATCCCAATCATATCTCTGCCACTCAGTGCAACTGGAACACCCTAAAAATAAGAAGATTCCAAACCCATATAATGCCAACCCTACCACATTCTCGTGCTAGGTCCAAGAAGAAAACTCTGTTAACAAGAAGGCTCACAGCAACTTATGCTGATGCTTCCATAGCTTCATTGCAAAGTTCAGAGCTGAATTAGTTGGTTTGAAGGGCTGGGAGCAATCATCGTACCATGGCTGTTGGTATCCTACATAAAATCAATGTCTGGACACAGTACAACCTCCCAAGAATCTATTTACATGTATCTTGTCCAGCTGTAAGACTGCTAAAAGTAAATTCTCTGAGCCTGTTCTTTCTGTAACCACTCTAGAGTGATGAAATTCTCAGCTCATCCCTACTGCTGCTGTAAGAACCTCTCAGCCTCACTTTTAATTTAAACTGTATGCATTAAGGTCCCCACGACACAGCACCATGTCATTTTTTAATGCTTCAAGAAAGGCATCTGAAGTGGTGTGGTTGTAATCTCATCACTAATAACCTTAGTCAATCCACATGTGCAGTAGGAGCTCTTCTGCTGCATGGCTCTCCAAGGAAGGACCAGTTAAACAATCCTGCTAACAGGGTGTTCATTCTAACTGCCAAAATGAAACAGCCCTTTAGTTCTAAGACATTCAAATACAAGATGTTTAAAGCAACAAAGCTGTCAATGTATGGCTCTTTGTTCAAAAGCTTTACTCAAAGCTGTTTCTCTAGAAAAACAGATTCCTCCTCTGTGACAGCTCTGTGCAGGGAACAGGAACTGTGCACGTCTTACAGACCTTTGATGTGTTCTGTCAGTCCTCTTTAGGTGCTACAGAAGCAACAACACTCACCTGACACTGTATAGGAGTGGGCTGGGTATACTCAGATTTCCTAATCTGATGCATAAGTTGCTCATCAAAGCCAAAATGAGCAAAGCTACTGCCAGGCCTTGGAGGAGCAGCACCGGAGACCTTAGAAAGAGAAAAATATCTTTGTTCACAAACCAGTGAGAGAAAAACCAACTGTACAGAAATGGAAGAAAGGGTCTCCATGCCTCTGAAATGGCTTTTTGCTGTTTTGAATAGAAGGAATTTAACCAGATGGAAATTCCAGATGTGGAAATAGGACTTTCAGGTATGGAGACTTTGTCAATCAATCTAAGCTGCTAAACATTGAACCTCCCTCCCCCTGTAACTGTTCTTCCCCAGATAAACTCTTCATAGAAAGCCACCACACCAACATGTCACAAACAGCAAACAACTAATTCCTTCAGATAGTATTTTCAGTTTCAATTCCCAGTCCTAGCATTCTTTATACCAGAATCCAGCACAAAACTGTCAAACTTCAGTGTCTGTTTTGACAAATCCAGAGGAGACTTTCACAGAACCACAGAAACATTCAGGTTGGAAAAGCCTCTCAGGATCACCAAGTC
This sequence comes from Ramphastos sulfuratus, assembly GCA_013399055.1. NCBI lineage: Eukaryota > Metazoa > Chordata > Aves > Piciformes > Ramphastidae > Ramphastos > Ramphastos sulfuratus. Next base: position 115,031 of record WBNM01019147.1, on the reverse strand, counting down.
CAACTGATCTCCCTACTCTACAAGGTGCACTCTAAAGCATATCCTCAAGCACCACATCCAAACAACTTTTAAACAGATCCAGGGTGGGTGACTCCACCACCTCCCTGGGCAGCACATTCCAGTGCCTGACCACTCCTGCTGTAAAAATGTTTCCTAATATCCAGTCTAAACCTGCCCAGTTGCAGCTTGAGGCCACTCCCTCTTGTTCTATCACTATTAACCTGTGAGAAGAGACCAGCACCAACCTCTCCACAAGGTCCTGTAGACAGCCATGAGGTCTCCCCTCAGCCTCCTCTTTTTCACACTAACCAGCCCCAGCTCCTTCAGTCACTCATAAGATTTATTCTCCAGACCCTTTACAGCTTCCTTGCCCTCCTCTGCACTGGCTCCAGCACTTCCACATCCCTCTTGTGATGAGCATAGTACTCAAGGTGTGGCCTCAGCAGAGCAGAAGACTGCAGAGGAAATCAAGCAATCAAGCTCCCTTAAACCAAAGGTAGCCTAGAGGCTTGGAATTCAAAACCTGGAGCTTCCTGTGAGAGTCTTCATTAAAACTACTAAGACACCCCAGAAGATCCTGGGAAGAGTAGAGAGCAGCTCACCCGGAGGTTCAGCTTGTGGCGTAACTCCACCACCTGCTGGGGGCTGAGGCTGGTGATCTCCTCGTGCTCCTCGTAGAAGTTCTTCTCAAATGGTGGATACTCAATCTGCAAAGGCAATCACTCTGTTAGGCCAGGCCTCCAGATTCTCTCTGCACACTTAAATTCTGGAGGGAAAGGGTCCTTTTTGCTAAAAGTTTCTTAGCTGTCTGCAGGAACATTAATTTAATGAAGCCATTCCGAGGATCTTGGATGACTTAGGTAGCACAGCACTGAAATACTACAGGGACAGAAGCATTTTTCAATCTGCTTCTGAGCTCCTGCTCTCCAGAGTGCCTCAGACAGAACCAGGTGGAATAAACCTCCTCCCTACCTCTGAATGGTCAATAGGTGGAAGAGGATCAATGATTTTTTTGGATGGTGCAATTGGATTCCCATCACTATCGTACTCCAGGTTATCTTCTTCCTCTTCCTGGACCACACCAGCAGTGGGGTTTTCAGCCATGTAGCGAAAATAAGCTTCCTGCAGTAAAACACAGCAGTAAAATCACATACAACAGGCCACAAAATCACTTACACATCTGTTTGAGGTGGCTGCTTGCTTTCACACCCACCAACAGCTAAGTCCAGAAGGACGAGAAGCACAAATGAAGAAAACAACTACAGTGACAGACTACAGAATGCTTTTAACCCCCAAATTTCTGCCTAGTCTTCCACCAAGGCTAGAAGAATCTCATTTCCACATGAACAAAACACAGGTTACTGAGCACATGATGCTTACAGCTCTTAGACTACACCACAGACAGTTCCTCCACTTTCCCTAACTAGACCCTAAGAGAGGACAATTGACTTTTTGATTGAATCAACAGGAAAAAAATTATTTCAGAAGAGTCCTTCAACACAGGCCCAAGTTAGAAATCACTGTCACATGCTATCATAGAATTTCTTCAGTTGGCAAAAGACCTTTATGATGATCAAGTCCAACCATTCTCTACCAAGTCTGGTGCGAAACCGCGTCCCTCAGCACCACATTTCTGTGGCTTTTAAACACCTACAGGGATGAGGACTCAAACACAACCCTGCAGAGCCTGTTCCAGTGGTTGAAAACCCTTTCAGTGAAGAAGTTTCTTCTAACACCCAACCTAAACCTCCCCTGATGCAACTTGAGTCCATTTCCTCTTGTCCTACTACTTGTTACTGGGGAGAAGAGACCAATCTGCCCCTGACTCCAACCTCCTTTCTGGGAGTTGAAGAGAGCAATGAGGGCCCCCTTCAGCTTCTTCTCCAGACTAATCAACCCCAGGTCCATCAGATGCTCCTACCCAGCCTTGTTCTCCAGACCCTTCAACAGTTTTGTTGCCTTCCTCTGGATACGCTCCAGCACCTTAATGTCCTTCTTGGAGTGAGCTGAACCCAGTATTCAAGGTGTGCCTGGTACAGGGAGACAATCATTGCCCCTGGTCCTGCTGGCCACCTATTCCTGGTACAAGGCAGGATGCTGTGGTGGCCACCTGGGGACACACTGGCTCATATTCATCCTTACAGCTCACAAATGTGTGGCTCCCACAGAATCTCAGTGGCACTCCAAGGCACTCTTGTAAAGAAAACCTCAGCCTCGCTTGACTTTCCAACTTGATAGCAAGGTACATTTTGTAGTCAAGTCCTTCCTTTTGTTTATTATTTCTGTCCAGTGATGCTTGTAATCCCTGATCAGAACTGGAGCTCTTCCAAATAAAGAGCAAAAAGCCCGATTCTTGTCCTTAGACAGGAATTTTCCCTGCAATTGGCCTCCATAGTTTAACAGCCTCTGTGTTAGTTGGCTCTGCTGATTCTATGAGACCCTCAGACACTGGAAAAGCTGTACAGGAAGTTGAATTCAAATTGTCTGGAAAAAAAAATCTTCTTAAATTCTTAAAAAGAATGAAAATTGTCTCCTAATATTATTCTTGTTTTTAAGTGAGCCACCTAGGACAGGGACAGCAGGGGACCTACTAGAGCTTCCTGCTGAATTGTCTGGGTGATGGAGTTTTCTTTGTACCTGTTGGTTACATATTTGGGGAGGGAAGGTAAAGAAAATAACACAACAAAAAAGAAGATAGAAAGACTGCATAGGAACTCACTTGGTCATCTTCCTCTTCAATGTCATCTCGAATACCCCTGGAAAAACAAGCGGAGAAAAAAAAACTTCCCTGCAAGTGTTCCACAAACTCAGCTCCATACTTTCATTTGATTAGTGCTGAGCTCCATCTTTGGTGGCAGACACAACACTAACGACTCAGTAACATTCATAATCCCAACCCATGGAGTTTTCATATTCTGTGCCAACCACAAGAGCAACCCTGCAAAGACTTCTTTTCACTTCTATTAACAGACTGAAAGATCAGGACTCCTTCTTCCCAGCAGAAGCCACATCAAAGATCATCCTGGTCTAAGCTCTCGCTGCCACAGAAGTCCCATAACTGAAGAGGAATATGAGCCAGGAAGAGCAAATCCAGTTCAGAACTTCCCCAGGTGGTGATATGGATCCAGCGTTCTGTGTCAGGACCATGTATAATCTGATCAACCACATGCAATGCAAGACCTCCCAATGCATCTGACATTCACAGCAAGAATCAACATCGTAAGGTTTTGTTCTTGGTCAAAGCAGATACCTGAGCTGCAAACAATGCCTTTAAACTGGTTTTGTACTCCAAATTTAGTATCTCAATTGTCACGTCCCATCTGCTACATCAGCCTTATGGGGAAGGTCTCAGACCTCAGTTTAAGTTGGAAGACTCTCCAGTACTACAGGTACAGCAGCACTGAGTTCTTCTGCTCACAGCAAGGCCATTTTAAAGGAAAGCATCCTGCACTCTGTGAGGATGTGGCAAGAAGAACTATTCTGATCTGATGGTGTAACAGCACAATGTGCTGCCCCAATTTGTCTGCCCTAGAAAGGTTTCTCATGTGAGAAAACTCTCAGTGTTGTCACATTTTACTGTAGGATGCTGCCATCAATTCTTCCCTCCTGTTACTCAGTTTTTCTTGCACAGAATTTACCCGTGGGGGCTATCCTGCACTGGTGAATGCTGTTACATTATCTACAGAACAATCAGCAGCAGCAAAATGCAGTGGAATTCTCTTAGCAGCACACAGGACACAGGCAAGCATGGGAATTATAAAAGGGGACTTACTTAACATTCTTTTTTTCTTTGTCTTTATCTTCAAGTCTCTTCATGTCTCGAGCAGCTTGATCCTACCAGGTCATAAAATTGTGAGATGTTAAAAAACATCAGGATGATAAAACATGGAAGGGAAAAATATTCCTACATAACTACACCATCACTCCAGAGATAACACTTTTTTGGACTAAACTTTCTCTTGCTCCAGATTCTGTGATGCCAAATAAATTCTTGTACTAATACCTCTGAAATTCACATCCTGTAACTTCATGGCAATGTTGTTGGAAAAATACATTCTCTGCATTCCTCCTGAAAACACTCTGATAGAATCCAGATAACAACAGGACTGTAGCTAAGGAACAGCTCAGGATAAATACAAATCACTTCAATTCAGCTAGCGTAAAATGCACAACCCCTTCTTTCCATACCCAAAGACACACAAAGCTCTTTGTTGTATAGCCTTGACAAGCTCAAAACAGTTAAATAGTTAAGTTACTGCAAATCACCTCCACTCTCTCCCCACCTAATCCACCTCTGAGTTCTGATCAACACAGCATCTTACACGAAACCCAAAAGCTAAGTGACATTCTGAATGCAGCAGCCAAAGCCACGAGTGACATTTGCTGCTCCTGACTGGAGAGAAGAATGGCCACATAAACTGATAAACATTTCATGAGCTGGGGCTTGCCTCCACTTCAGCCATGAATGCCTCCAGAGGATCATCATCGCTGTCAGAGTCTGCTGATTTGGAATGAAACTGCTGGCGAGTGGGGGAATTCTCTGCAGGAATGTATGGCAGTTCCACGTTGCTGGAATCTTCCTCCTCATCCTCAAAGTACCTGAAAAAAACAAAGAAAACCCCAGCCCAGTTAGCACAGAATTTACAGCACCAGGATGACTTTCAGGGATGCTGAGCTGAGTCACCTTTCCCATACAGAGATGGATAACAAAAGTCAGGCAAAGAGGTCAAGGTTTATTTATTTCTTTAAAATCATTCATGTTTAAGCTAAAAGTGGAGGTAGGGCAAAGGCAAGTTATGAAACTGATCTGGGGTGGCTCTGCCAGGCTGGTGAATATAGGATGGTTCTCTGATCTCCCTTCTGTTCAACACATTTATGCAGCTTAATAACAAAACATGGAGTTAGTGTTTCCCTGTGCAAAAAAAAACCCACCCAAATTTATCCTGCTTGGCTCCAGTTCTGGACACACAACCTCTAGGCAAAGTCTTGCTCAGACCACAGCATGAATGAGACTGAGCTGAGGCTCAGCTGAAGGATGTTCTTAGAGCAAAGCTCCTTTGGAGCTCTCCAAGGCTGCTGCAGTACCTTAAAGGCTTCTACACCAATCTGAAGGTAAGGATGTATTCTCATTTTACAGATGATGGGCACACCCAGAGAAAGGGCAAATAAATGATCCAGTGACATAAAAAATCTGCTGCAGAGCAGGGATGGGAGCTCAGTTGTTCTTGGTACTCTCACTGTAAAGCTACTGTGGTTCTGTTAGCCATAGCACAGGGTTTGGGTAGGCCACAAAGAGATGAAGGGAATGGAACATCTCTCTTACAAAGAGAGCCTGAGGGAGCTGGGGCTCTGCAGCCTGGAGGAGACTGAGAGGTGACCTCACCAATGTTTATAAATATGTGAAGGGTGAGTGCCAGGAGGCTGGAGCCAGGCTCTTCTTGGTGATGCCTGATGACAGGACAAGGGGTGATGGGTGCAAGCTGAGGCATAGGAAGTTTCATTTAAACATGAGGAGGATTTTTTCTACTGTGAGGGTGACAGAACCCTGGAACAGGCAGACCAGGGAGGTTGTGGAGTCTCCCTCTCTGGAGATATTCAAAATCCACCTGGATGCATTCCTGTGAGATCTGCTCTGGGTGATCCTGCTCTGGCAGGGGGGTTGGGCTGGATGATGTTTTGAGGTCCTTTCCAGCCCCTGACATTCTATGATTCTATAATTCTCCTGGAGCAGGCTTTTCTAAGCTACCTAAACCTCACAAATACATGTCATAGATGCTTTTTCTGACCTTGGAAACTCTAACACACTAAAATCCAGAGAAGCCCAAGAAATTATCCTACTTACGCATTCTCTTCATCAAAATTTGCTCGCTTTGACCCAATTTTGTAGAAAGAAGGTAGCTGAGGAGGTCCTGATTTGGAGAATGCAGCAGAAGAACCAGCTGTTCCAAAAGCACTATGAGACTGCTGGGAGAGCTTTGGCTCCTCTTTTTTCCCAGGTGTTATGGCAAATCCACCAAAACCAAAGCCTCTCTTAGTACCAGGTCCACCTTTATTCCAATTCATGATGCCCCCAGTGTATCTGTTAAAATCACAAAACAGAAATTAATGCCCTTTCTCCTGCAGGCAGTTGTAAGTGTCATGATTTTTCTTGCAAGTGGATTGTTTCAGTCACTGTAAAGAGACTTTGCAGTGTGACAGACCAGAGCTTAATTTGGGTTTTGTTCTTGTAAGAATGAGCATACTCATAACACACAAAAACCCTGTTGTCTTCCTAAACAGACCATGTCCATCAGTGACTGCTTAAGATGTTGCCTGTTTTGTCTGGTTTGCAATCTAACACAAACAAACCCAAGGCCAGAACTTTGAACATCGAGAGGAACAAGAGATAAAAAGTCAACTCAGTACCTATTTTGCCTGTCCACAGGGTCCCATCCTTAAGTGTTTCACAGCTTTGTAAATATCACAGCTTTGTAAATACCACACTCCTGCCATGCAGACACCTCTAAAAAAAGCAGCACACTGCTCCATTTTGAGACGAAGCCAAAGAGTCATCTCCCTCTCCTTCTTATGAAAGCATCTTTAGTCATATAGATGTTCTCCAAACTACATTTGTCAAAGCATATTTTAACCACTCCATGCTACAAGCCTACACAGAACTTGGTTTTCTCAGCTGAAGACTGAACTGATACACTTAAGATTTACATGTCCCATTCCAAATAATTTCTCTCATCTACACGGTCAAGCCAGTCACACCTTTAAGGCAGCCAAAGACAGAATGACACCCACTGCTTTCAAGTGCATTGTAATTAGAGAGCCCAAAGGCTACAAGTCTCATTAAACAAATCCTCACATTCAATGAGGATACTCCAATAAGATCAGAATTCCCTGGCAGGAGAAATAACTTCAAAGTAATCTGAGAATAAACACTGCTACTGCTCCCTGTGGAGAACATTTGCCAGCTTGGGACTTGCTCAATAAATCTCAAGCCTTGTCCAGAGCTCTCTAGGACACTGGGGAAAGCTCTGCCGTTCAGTTCTCCACGGCTGCCTCTGGTGCCTTGTTCTCCCCCCTGCACTGACACACTTTGCAGCTTTCGCACCTGCAGATGAGTGGCAGCTAAGAGATGAATATGTACAACAGAAGGTGGAACTTCGCTGCTCACAGCAAACCAGGCAACGCTTTCAGTTATCACAGCTGATTTGAAGGATCCTTCCCCACTACACTTACTGATTTTTTTCCCCCCTGCCACCGCTCCAGCAGATAAAAGGAATCCTTTTTTTATTCTGTCATACAGCTGCAAAACTACGAAATTTGGTCTGTTTGCCCAGGGAGCCCTGCCGAGAGTGCACAGGGAGAGGGTTCCTGCAGGACAGCGACGAAAGGCAGAGTGAGATCCTTGGCTAACTGCGGGGCTTTGCTTCCCTGCGAACCTCGTTCCGAGAGAGGAGAGGCGAAAGCTCTCTCCCTCTCTATAGATCCCCTGGATCCGAGATAAACGCAGCTCTCTGCCGTCTTAGCCTCTCCCGTTTCTGGCAGTGGCTGAGGACGGACCCCCGCCCGCCGAGCCCGCCCTTGCCTGGCCATAGAAGGGAAAGCAGAGCGGGGCCGGGCGCGGCGGAAAGCTCCTGCCCGGCTCAGGCACACGGGAAAGCCGCAGCCCGCCCTCGCCGCAGCTCGCCCTCCTGGCACCGCGGGCCTCGCGCGGGGCCCCTCACAGCTCTTCCCGCCCGCGGGGCCCCGGCACGGGGCGGGCCCTTTGTGCGGGCCAGGCCCAGGCTGTCCCAGCCCGCACTAGGCCGCGGTGCCACCAGCTCCGGCGAGCGGGGAACGTCGCGGACGCAGCGGCGGAGGAGCTGCTGCCTCGTCCCGCCCGGCCCTGCCCCGCCCCGCGCCTCCCTCACTCACCCCTCCGGCACCGCAGCCGCCAAGCCGCCGCTTCCCCGGTTACCGGGGCGGGGGGTGGGGACGCGGCGTACTACGCAGGAACGTACGTACGTACGTACGTGCGTGCGTGCGTGCCACGCCGGGGTCAGCAGGACGCGCTGCATTCAGCACGCCCCGCCGAGCATGCGCGCTGGCAGGCGGTGAAGCCGCGGGAGGAGGGTAGTGGAAGCGGGCAAGGCGTGAGCGCCCTCGGGGCGGTTTCGCCGGTAGCCTCGGGGCCCTGCAGGGAGCGTCGGGGCCTGGCTGAGGCTGAGGCTTCTCTTGCTCACCGCTCACGCCTGTACACGTACGCACGGCCTTGCGCATATGCAGCCCGCCGCGGGCAGCCCGCAGTGCGCATGCTCCCCCGCTACGCAAAGCACGCAGCGTGCGCCGCTTGCGGCCGCGGTGGCGGGCACTGAGCGGAGGGCGAGGGCCGGGCCTAAACGGCGGCGACGACGAGTGACTCAGGTAACGCGGGCCCGGCCGGTCTCGCACCCCCGCAAGTCAGCTCCGAGCCTAGCCGGGGATGCGGCATCCCGCTGCTGCCTCCCTGGGGCGAACGGGCGAGCCTTGACCTTTCCACTTTCCCACTGTCCCTTACCGGCCGGTTTCGGCCCCGTAGTGCCCCCGTGAGGGGCAGCCTCGACCTGAGGGCACCGCTTGTGTGGGGCCTGTGCTGTGCCCTGCGAGTGCAGGCGGTGCTGGGAGTGGGACTAGGGAGCCTGGGGCGCCCAGCACCCCTCTGGGGCGAGCAGGGCTGCGCGCCAGGGCCATGGGGCGTCTAGGGCACGGCACGGGGCCTGCGGCGGCAGGCAACGAGCGAATTCCAGCCTCGGTAACCTTGACTTGTGCCCCTGGAAGGAGCTGGGAGCGGAGGCTGTGCCTGGAGCCCTTGGCGGCACCGCCGTGGGCGTCCCTGCGCCAGGCGAGTCCGGGCGGCCCAGTACCACCCCCCCGCCGCTGTGTGCGGCTCGGCCGTGAATGGACTCTTGCAAGGCAGCTCGGAGCCCCGTAGCTGCGGGAAGGCCTCTCACGGTGGTCGTGGTTAGAACCCGTTCTGCGTTGTGGCAGAGGCCGCAGAGTTAGGAGGGCTCAGATGTCCCCCAGCTCTGGTCCAGCTCTCTCTTTAGAACTGGCTGCAGAAGTTTGTTTTGCCTAAAGCTTTAGAGAGTTGTAGGCTCTTCTGGAAGTGGAGGTACTCAAATAGCCTCGAAATTCTTACTGTGAAACTGCTGGGATTAGGCTGAGCAGGTGGCTCTGGTGGTGGTGTTTTTAACCTCGATGCAAATTCTGTCCTCCTTAAATAGAGTTTTGGTTTTCTGTTTAATCTCACATAAAAGTGTGACATGCTGAATTCCTGGGCTCTCCTTTGATGCATTTCCATCATGATGAATGTTCTGTGAACGTGTTCTGCTCAGGCTGTTGCTAGCAGGAGGAGCCTTTGACAGAGGTGTTTATTTTAGCTGTCCTTGTCGCTCGTAGCAGTGGGTTCCCTGTATGTGGCAGTCGGAGGAGTGCTGGTCTAATTTGGGAACCAATCGTTTCTATTTGAGGTTTTTAAGAGAACACTCTCATTAACATTCACGCTCCCACTCGATCTGCTTGTGTGAGGGAGCAGAATGAGTCTTGCTGCCAAGTCTGATCCTCCCTCCCACTCGATCTGCTTGTGTGAGGGAGCAGAATGAGTCTTGCTGCCAAGTCTGATCCTCCACAGGCAGTGGTGAGCTAGGGGAGCAGGGGCACTGCTGCTCTCTCAGACTCTGGGTTTGGACCTCGGTGGTGGGGGACTGGGACTGGTTTGAAGCAGGCAGAGAAGACAGAGAAAGCTGAGGGCTAAAAAAGATGAACTAACGAACTTCAGGTTTCTGGCAGGTCTGTGGTCTCATGAACCACAGCATACCCTTGTTTTGGGCCCCAGTCCATCATCTTCCTGCCTTTTTTTTTTTTTTTTTGTAGCGCTTACAAGAGAAGCTCTATCTCAGAACAGAAATAGTGCTGGCTCTTTTGGGACCCGATTCTGAGCATGCAGCCCAGAGCATCAAAGATGAGCACTTTAGTGGAGCATTGCTGCTTCAATGAATTACATGCATTTTAAGATGGAGTGCTGTCGTTCCCCTTCCACTGATCTGACTGTGTCTAATTCCTAACTAATAACAAGCACAGGCAGAGTGAGTGATCTCCAAAGTGAGCTGGCAACACTCACTGACTGACTGTGTTTTGTAGTGGAACATCTCCACCTCCAGAGCTTGCTCATCTGAACAGCTTGGCCAGATGTAAACTTACTGGTGCCTCAGCTGCTCCAGCTGCAAGCAAGAGAGTCCAGACCCTCGTTTCAGAGTTGCTGCTTCTTGTATTCACTTTCTTTGGGCAGAAGGTGGCAGGATCCAGAAGGGATTTATATCTCTCTGGTCTGACTGGTGGTGCTTTTAGTTTGTTTGTGGAAGTTGGATGTTACTGGAGGTGTGATTAGGATTTTTAGCAATGTTTGTTTCTAATTTTTTTTTTTTTCAGTGAAAAATGAAGAATTTCTATATTTTAATTGCTGTCCTGTTCATCCCGTGGAGTTTTTCTCTGGCAAAGTATGATGAGTTTGAGGATGGAGATGACATTATGGAATATGATGATAATGACTTTGCTGAATTTGAAGATGTTAATGAAGATGCAGTCACAGAGTCCCCTCAGAGGGTCATCACTACAGAAGATGATGAGGAAGAAGCCACTGTAGAACTTGAAGGTCAGGATGAGAATCAGGAAGACTTTGATGATGCAGATGCACAGGTAATGCCTCATCCTCTTTCTGTATGTGTTTCTTAATAGTCTTTCTACACCTTGCTCGATTTTTCTTCTTGGATTTTGCTTGCCAGGCTTTGGATTTTCAGGCTGTTTGTGATTTTTGTCCTTTAGGAAGGTGACACTGAGAGTGAACCTTATGATGATGAGGAGTTTGAAGGCTATGAAGAGAAACCAGATGCATCTCATAGCAAAAATAAGGACCCCATAACAATAGTTAATGTAGGTATAAATGTTTCTGTTTAGTGTTTAAGCATTTTATTTTAATGCCAATAATATCATTGGTGTACACATGTACAATAAGAGAGAACCTCTGCTGAAGAATTTGCTATTTGAATTAACAAGAGACAGTGCAGAAATGGGGGGAGGTATAGAGAGGAAGAATGCCTGAAATCATGTGACAGGACAGCAGCAGAATGTGATCCAGGTGTGCCAGCTCCCAGTTCTGTGTCCTTCAGCACTGGTTCTGCATTCTGGGTCCAGAGAAAAGCAACAAAGCTGGTGAAGGGTTTAGAGGCTGAGGCAACTGGGTTTGTTCAGCCTGGAGAAAAGGAGGCTCAGTGGAGACTCTGTACAACTCCCTGAAAGGAGGTTGGAGCCAGGTGGGAGTTGGTTTCTTTTCCCAAGAAACAAGTGATAGGACAAGAGGAAATGGCTGCAAGTTGTGCCAGGGGAGGTTTAGGTTGGAAATGAGAAATAATTTCTTCCTCAGAGGGGTTGCCAAGCCCTGGAACATACTGCCCAGGGTACTGATGGAGTTCCCATCCCTGAAGGTATTTACATCATGTAGATATGGTGCTGAGGGATGTGGTTTAGTGGTGGTTTGGTAGTGTTATGTTACTGGGTGGACTTGGTGATCTAAAAGGTCTTTTTCAGCCTAAACAATTCAAGAGTTGCAACCTAAAACAGTATAAACTCTAGAATTAAAACTTCAAGGCAGGTGCCTTTGGTCTCTTGATGTCTTATTTTCATCTGCCAGAACTCCAGTCCTTGGATCAATTCTGTATTCAAATTGAGCATTGTTAATTGAGGTATGAATCAGAAGGTTCTTAATTAAGACAGACCTTCTGAACTCCAGCTTTGATCAGAGCAGTGTATGACTTGGCTTCTTTTACCCATATAACTATGGGGAGGAGTGGAGGAGCTGGAGTAGTGACCTCCATTTAATGCAGAGGAAAAGCAGACATCCCAGAAGGTCTGGGTGCTTTGCCAGTACAGATCTGAAGTGATGATGATGATGATGTGCTTCCCATGAACTCTGTGTATTTTTAGCTTGTTGGTGGCTAAAGTTTCAGACTAGTAATTGACTCTTGATATTTTTTGAACCCAATTCCTCTGTCCACCCTGTGTTAACTTTCTGTTGCCTCCCAAGAGAGTCTTTTACAGAATAATCAGATGCTTGAGACCTGCATTTTTATGATCCCTGAGGTCTCTTTTCAAGTATTGTGGCTAGCCTTGGCAGTGAAAGTGAAGGTTTGGATCCTTCTCTGGCTGAAGGGTGATACAGTGGTAACAGAACAACTAATTACTCTCTGAAGATGGCAAGGTCAGGCTTCCCTGCTCGCCCCACAGCCTGTGTGTGGCTCTTGCTGGCATCCTGAAAGTGCCATTGGGTATCACTTTGGATTCCAGCAGAAGGTAGGAGCTGATCAGATAATGCTGTGATGGGCAGGGCATTGAGCTCAGATAATCAGTGGGTGGAAAGGTTGGGCTGTTGGTACTGTGAGGGAGGCATACCAGCACAGGCTCACTTGGAAGAGAAAAGTGTTTAGTTTGCTTAGCCAAGTGTTTTGGGAATGCAGTTGTCAGTTGTTTCCTCTGTGATTACTGTGTCCCAGCAGAGCCACAGGCATTGAGTTGCTTAGCTTTGTCCGGAGCCTTTCTGAAGCTTGTTGCTGTGTTTGGGGTGCAGCTTCTCCAGCACTTTGTGTGTCGTGTATGGAATCTGCTCACTTAGTTTCAATTGCTTCCCACAGGTCCCTGCTCACCTTCAGAACAGCTGGGAGAGTTACTACATGGAGATCCTGATGGTGACAGGTCTTCTTGCTTACATCATGAACTACATCATTGGGAAGAACAAAAACAATCGTCTGGCTCATGCATGGTTCAATACTCACAGGGAGCTGCTAGAAAGTAACTTTGCTCTTGTTGGTGAGTTCCATCATGACTAGGATCCATTTTTAGTTTGTGACTAAAGCTAATTTCAGATCCAAATGTAGGCTACAGAGGAGAGTAACCTTTCTTAGGCAGATGTATGAGAGCTCTGGGTGTGGAGAGATAGTGTAGCAGTCTTCCAGCACTGAAATTGGGTTATGGTGTAGTATAAATGACTCAGAACCATCACAGTGATAATGGAGTAATTCAGCAACTACTGAACTCTAAGCCTACTGATGAACTTTGGTGTGTAAATCTGTGATTTTCATGTTGCAGTTCTATTTATCTGCTGTTTTCCTCAGGGGATGATGGCACCAATAAGGAAGCTACAAGCACTGGGAAACTAAACCAGGAAAATGAGCACATCTATAACTTGTGGTGCTCTGGAAGAGTGTGCTGTGAAGGAATGCTCATCCAGCTCAAGGTAAGGATGAGAGACTTTGTAGCACTGTTTATCTGGAACCACTTTCCAGATTCTAGAAGCTTTCCCATCTGGTGTGAATAATGAGGAGTCCCAGCTTGCCCCTTTGGCTCACATTCAGACACAGGGCTCTGAATGCACACATCAGAGGAGGATTGGTTGGACTAAAGATCCCTATGGGCTGTACTCTGCCCACCACAGCAGGCAAGAGAGTAGGCACAGAAGGATACTAGAAATCAGAAGTATATCACAGCCTGAAGAGCCCAGCTGCCATTTAGAGGGGCTTAGGAGTGTTGGAGGAATGGACCAACAGCAATTCCAAGGAAATACAATAAGAACAGAGTTCTGCACCTAGGGTGGAGCAGCCCCAGTTGTTAGTTTGGCTCCTAACATGAGGGAACAATATCCTGTTATTCCTTGAGCCCCACTGGTGTCTGCTGGTGAACTGCTGCACTCTAGGTGTGTTCAGCTTTCTTCTGCTCTGTTTCCAAACCTGTGTTTTCAGTTTCTCAAGAGACAAGACCTGCTGAACGTCCTTGCCCGCATGATGAGGCCAGCTTCTGACCAAGTGGTATGTACTCAGCCTCTAGATCAGCTGTGATGAACTATTCCTCTGCTCTGCTGCTTTTGATTTGTTCTTGTGGTACACAAGTGACCTGCTAAGTGTCTCTCTTGACTATTCTGTAACTTCCAGTTCAGTAACTGTCTAATCTAAAAGAATCATCTGTATTTCTTTCCTGCCTGTGAAATACAAACTGCTGGTGACTGGAAGTTGTTTTATCTATGAGTTTTATTGTTTGAGTGATTTTGTGAACACTCTATCATGCTTCAAGATTTCAACTTGATAAAAAGTAGTTTTGCAGTCAGAAATACTCAATGATTGTTCTACCTGTTCAGTCTGCCTGACAGAGCTGCTTCATGCCTGTGCTGCTCTGGATCCTGTATTGTTACTTTTTGCCTTGCTGGTGGAAGGGAGGGTAAGCTTTTAAGTGCAAAAATGCCAAGAGGGGTTATATTTGGAAGAACAGTGACGGTGTGCACTGTGAGTACTCCTGTGTATCTATAATTGCATTTACTTATCTATTGAAGAATTTAATTTAGATGTTGGTCTTGTGCAGATATCTGCACAGCACGTGAGCTTGCAGTTCTGATTGCAATAAACTCATTTGTTGGGCAGATACCCATTGCAGCATTATAGGAGGATGCTGAACTGAGCATTCAGTGTACAAAAAAGCTACCTCACCTTAAATCACACTGAGAAGCTTTAAATCCCCAGCCTTTATCTTATCTGTCTATGGCCTTGCTTAGTCTGTTCTTATGAATTGTAGAAGACCCAGGTCTCTGTTTGGCCTGGGGTCTGAAGGCAGAGTACATTGTATTGACCTGGTCAGGGCTAACAACCTTCTGCCCCACAGCAAATAAAAGTAACAATGAATGATGAAGATATGGACACCTACGTGTTTGCTGTTGGCACCAGAAAAGCCCTGGTACGGCTGCAGAAGGAGATGCAGGACCTGGTATGTGTGCACCTTGGGAGCACTGACATGAAAAATCCTGATTTGGAGGTTGCTTCTTTTCTTGGGAACAGCTGAAAACTTCCTACTTGTTGGGATTTGTGGTTGGGAAAAAGACATTTTTATATGATGAATATAAGTCTAATGCCATTAAAAACCTGAAGTTAGCCAGGTGGCAGAACTGCTGGAAAAGAGTCACTGAAAGCCACCTTACATCTTTTGGTGTGTGATTCATCTGGGAGGGGGCTGAAGTATATTGTCAGCATACAAACGAGTGGCACTTCGCCTCCGCCAGTTTGCACAAGGGACTTTTTCAAGGGTGACCTCATTCATGTTGACAAAGATATGAAGGGCAGTGCTGGGAGGATGAAGCCAGGCTCTGCTCAGTGAAGTCCAGTGACAGGACAAGGGGCAATAGGTCTAAGCTGGAGCAGAGGAGGTTCCATGGGAACAGAAGGAAGAGGTTTTTCAGTATGAGGATGACTGAGCCCTGGAGCAGGCTGCCCAGAGAGGTGGTGGAGTCTCCTCTTTTGGAGACATTCAAAACCCACCTGGATATGTTCCTGTGTGACCTACTCCAGGTGATTCAGCTCTAGCAAGGAGGTTGGACTGGATAATCTTTCAAGGTCCCTTCCAACCCCTGACATTCTGTGATTCTGTGAAAAATAAACTTAATTGGCAGTATGTGATGTGGAAAGTTTGGGTCTAAGTCATCTGCAATGATGTGATCTGGAGTGAAAACTTTGCATCCGTTCAAGCCCTGAGGCGTGCAGAGAATGCAGCGATAACAGGCAGCGGCTTGGGAATCTTTTTCTCCTGTAACTGAAGTGTGCTTGGTGGGATGCCAGACAGCAAACAATGCAACTTTAAATGCTGTTGGTACCCCATGTTTACTTTATGCTGGAACTGTCCCCAGCCAGGCTGAGTGACTGAGTTACTTTTTCAGGGGTCTCGCTGCTGAAACAGTTCAGTCTGAATAAGACAGTTGGAAGCTTGTGTTTATTTCTAATTATTTCCCCTTGTTCTCTGAAACAGAGTGAGTTCTGCAGTGATAAACCCAAGTCTGGTGCAAAGTATGGGCTTCCAGATTCACTGGCTATCTTGTCGGAGATGGGGGAAGTCACAGAGGGAATGATGGACGCTAAGGTAACCTTGAATCCTCTGTGGTACCTCTGGCCCTGTGCAAAGCAGTTCTCATCTTTAACAGCAGGAGAGCCCATGGCATTAGTGAGAGCTAGAGAAATCAAGCCCCTAAAGAAGTTTAAGGACTGGGAGAAGGATGCAGTTTGCACATCTTTATTCCTTTTACACAGCAAGTTTTAGTCTGACCTGAACTGCAGATTTCAGTCTGTCTTTCACAGCCTGGAAGTTCAGCTTCAGCAGGCAGTTTGAAGGAGGGCAATGATGGTGTGTGTGTGCAGATCCTCAAAGCTGACACCTTCTCAAATGCACTGGGAAATCCCAACTGAGGGCTGTGTATCTGATATCAGAGTTGCTCACATTCATTCCACGCATTGAGGCCCATTCTAGCAAAAGCTAAAAATATTGGCAGTTTAAATTGCAGTGTCATTGTGGCAAGCTGAGCACAGCAATTTTCTGTGGAATTGTATGTGGACACTTTGGCAAAGCCATGTGGAGTGGGCAGGTTGCAGAGGGATTGGTGTTGGGAAGAACTAACCCCAGTTTCTCTTGCAGATGATCCATTTCCTCACACACTACGCTGACAAGATCGAGTCCGTCCAATTCTCGGACCAGTTTTCCGGTCCAAAACTTATGCAAGAGTAGGTACAGCATTTGATCTCTCCTCCCAGCAGCTCTCATAACACCAACCAAAACAGAGGCTGACAGACTCGTTTGCAGTGTGAAGCCTGCTGGAATGCACACAGAGAAACAGGGAGCAAAGGTGAAACAGGATAAATACACTCCCAGTGGCTCCAAATGCTGCAGTAGTTGAGAAGGTGAAGGTGCTGTATTGCCTTAATATTTGTTTTTGTGGGCTGCTTATGTCTTAGTTTGGGCAGCTACCAACTCCAGCCAGCACCTGCCAGTGACAGTGTACACAGCTGCCTGGAAAACAATGGAGTAATCCCACTGGAAGTGTATGGTGTGTTAGGGTTTGAGGGTCAAGAAATAACTTCAGGAGGAGAACATTAACCCAGGTGCTATTTGAGTGCATTGAGAGATAGGTTTAAGCAAAGCCTGCAGTGTAAATAAAACCATGAAGGCTGTTTGCTCTGTCCAGCTCATAGGGCTGAGCATGCTGCTGTTGAAACCATCACTTGAGAACTTGTGTTCAGGCTAATTTTCAGCTCTGAGAAATGCACAGATGCAGGATCTCTTCTGTTTCTCTGAGCCTCCTAGTCTAGAGATGCTTTTATCTGCTGTTTCAGAATTGCTAGGTGGTGGGTGATGTATCTTCTCTGAATTACCATGTAGGTTTTTGCAAGGGTGAGTTATGCTCACAGGGATATAAATAAATGGTCCCTATCAAAACTTGAAGCTGTTCTCCAAAAAAAGGAACATACTTTGGTTTAAACCTAAGGCAGCAGCATGTGTACCCTGTACTGAAACTGCTGGGCTTTGGAGGATCTTAGAGAGACTTTCCTGTTCTGCACAGTTCCCTGAAAGGAGGTTGGAGTGAGGTGGGAGTTGGTCTCTTCTTCCTAGTAACAAGTGATAGGATGTGAGGAAATGGCCTCAGGTTTCACCAGAGGAGGTATAGGATGAGTGTTAGAAGAAACTTCCTCACTGAAAGGTTTCTTAACTACTGTAACAGGCTCTGCAGGGAGACGGTTGAATCCCCATCCCTGGAGGAGTTAAGAGGCAGAGATGTGGTGCTGAGGGACATGGTTTAGTACCAGCCTTGGCAAAGTTAGAAATGATTGGACTCAATTCTCTTAAAGGTCTTTTCCAACCAAACTGACTGCGATTCTATTATCTGTGTAGTGCAGGTCTGACATCTGTGAGAACATTGCAGGCTTTGGGGCAGTGCAGAGTTGAATTCTTTAGAAAATGGTTGTTTTTTTCCCCTGATATTTATAGAACATCCGAAGTGGCATAAACAGGGCATACATAAAGCTGAGTGGCACTGAAATAAACAGGCTTCTCAGAGCTCAGATGCCCTCTGACTCAGAGGACCTTTTCACTGCATGATTTTCAGAATTTACTTCTGGAATCTGAATAGTTTGGAACTTAATTTTGGGTCACTACATCCAGGTTCCTAACCTTGTTTATTTTAGTATATTTATTATATTAGTCCTGTTCATGTGTACCTCGGTGAGGTTCTCCTTCATGGTGTTATGTATTTGGTATGTCTCTGTCTTCACTCATTCCAGACACTTTTTTTTCTTTCCTACCAGGGAGGGTCAGCTTACCAAACTGCCTGAAACTAAAAAGACACTTTTGTTTACATTTAATGGTAAGATAATTGGGGTGTTGTGTGTGTGTGGCCAGGGAGTGTGGTGCTTTATCTGTGCAAGTCATCTACAGAGGACAATATATGACAATTTTTCTTCAGTCTATGTAACAGGATCATTGATTGATTAACCAGTAAACAGAAGGCAGCAAGAACACTGAGGGCATCATCATAAGAGAATACTCAATCTTGCCATTATTGATTGTAGTTCATACTCTCATGTCTACTGCTGTGTCTTAGGTCACCACTGGAAGGTGACTTTTTAAGCCACACACTTTGCAGCTTGAGCTTGCACAGTTAGCTGGTTAACCCTGCTTTGAAGTAAACCCAAGCCTGTTTGGCATCTTTTAGAAAAGGCCTGTAGCTCTCTTCAGAATTCAAAGCCATAGCTCCAAGTGAAGCTGATGTCAGAGCCTGAATTCAACCCTTATGTTTGTATTCCTTGCTAATAAAGCTAAGGACTGTGTGTGGGAGATGTGCCTGTCACTGTGTGAGGAATCCAAACTGAATCTCCAAAGCTGAACGCCTCTGTTGGTTATGTCCTTCTAAAGAGGAGGATAAAAGGATCTTTCTTTCACAAGAGAGAGTGTGAGCAATAAGGAAAGGGTGTTGTAGCAAGCAGAAAAATCCTGCCAACCTCTCTGAATTAACAAGAAACTCTTTGTTCCAGTGCCTGGGTCAGGCAACACTTCCCCAAAGGACATGGAGTCTCTGCTGCCTCTCATGAGCATGGTTATCTACTCCATTGACAAAGCAAAGAAGTTCCGTCTGAACAGAGAAGTGAGTAGTGTGTCATTTTCTGTCCCCTGACCAGCCTCTGGATTCACTGGATCCATTCCCACTGGATCCTTCATCTTAAGAGCCTTATGTGTGTGATGTCACCACTAGAGGTACTGCCTCCTGCTGGGGTGGAGATCCACATTAACCACATTTGCTTTTCTCTGTGGTAAGGGTAAACAAAAAGCTGACAAGAACAGGGCTCGTGTGGAGGAGAACTTCCTTAAGCTGACTCATGTACAAAGGCAGGAGGCTGCCCAGTCCCGAAGGGAGGAGAAGAAACGGGCAGAGAAGGAGCGGATCATGAACGAGGAGGATCCTGAGAAACAGCGGCGGCTGGAGGTGAGGTGGAGTTTCAGATGGCTACCAGCTACTGCCAGATTTCTCCTGCAGTCTCTCCAGAACTGCCTGAGGGTACCCAGCGATGGCCAACTTTGAGTCCTTATTTGTGGGAAGGCAGATGATGTGCAGGGCGTGTGCTGTTGCTTTCTGAAACGTGCCAAGGCTCCCTGTGATGTGGGTGGAGCTGTGAAGCCAAGCACTGGGGTCTTCTTTTGTTTGGCTCTCAGAGGAGAATTAGCCATGTTCACTCAGCTCCCTCTGTCCTTGCCTGCAGGAAGCTGCTTTGCGGCGCGAGCAGAAGAAACTGGAGAAGAAGCAGATGAAGATGAAGCAAATCAAAGTGAAAGCAATGTGACTCCTTGTGAGAAGCGTCTCAGTGCCACCTGCAGAATTCCAGTCGACAGGGTACAAAGACCTGCTGAACTCCATGATCCTCTGCTTCTCTGAACACTAGTAGCCATTAAGAGAAATGCTCCTTGCATTGGTGTAACTTAAGTATTACAGCAACATGCAGGTGTCTGTAGAGAGCTTTGTCTTGGCAGTTTCACTCCAGGTGGGATAAATTCTTTTGCTACTTGTCTATTTAAAAAAAAGGCAATATTCTTGAATGCTCTTTGTCATTTGTTCTTTAGAAGGGAAGATTGTAACCTGCCCATGTCTGCTGGCAACATATTCATGCTTTGGTTTTAAACTTTGTGTTTAGTTATTAGGAGGAAGGGTGGGGGGGGAGGGAATTGCGGGGAGGAAAAGTGCACAATAAACATTTTATTGTGCATTTATTTGCATTAAGCTTGTAAAGGCACAAAACATGGAGCCTTCCATACATGGTATGGATTCTTCAGGGATTTAAGCCCAGTAGGATAGATTTTTGTTTTCTTTTGGTTTTTTTACAAACAAGGGACTGAAACAGTATTAGGTGGCTTGTGGACATGACTGATGTATGTGTAAAATACAGAGCTGGGTTTAAACGGGGGAATGGAATAGATGAAGTTTCCTACTTGTGGTTTTGAATGCTGCAAGCTTAAGACAATGTGAAGTCTGTAATGTCAGTGTGGTGTTTCTTCAGGAGTGAGTGCATGATGAGTTTAGCAGCTTCAATGGGCTTTCCTTCTGTATTTCTAACTGTACAGGTTTGCCTCCAAACCCTTTTTTTCTCTTGATATGAGCAGCTGCTGCCTAGTTCACTTTAGCCAGAAGCTAGATTCAGTGAAGTATCTCTGGATGTGTTCCTGTGTGCCCTGAGCTAGATTGTCTGGTCCTGCTCTGGCAGGGGAGTTTTACTCGATGACCTCTTTGGGTCCCTTCCAACCCCTGACATCCTGTGATCTCCCAATTTCCCCAAGCAAGCCAAAATGTTTCAGGGGACACTGATCCTCTTCATCTGGTGCATGATCAGGGTTTCAGTAGAGATGGGGAGAATGAAGTGACTGCCCTGTGCCAGCACTTCGCTGCATTTTATAAATGCTTCCTGCCGAGAAGGGATTTTATTGTTGCTTGTAACAGACTTTTAAAGGGTTTTGTGGGGAATATGTCTTGCATTCTCTTTTTCAATACTTCTGTGCAGACCTGGTTCTGAGGCAATAACAAGTTGCTGTTCCCACAGCACTTGCTTGAAACTCCCTGTGCCAGCATAGGATACTTCAGAGTGATTTAAACGCAGATGTCTGTGACCTGATCCATGCAAGTGAATGAATTTTATAACGGTTGGTAAAGAATTATTTAAAGCCAAACCTAATGTAGATTATGTGAAATTTTAGCACTATTTAGCTTTGAAGATGATTATGGTATTGTTTCACAAGGTTCTTTTGGAAGGCAATAAGCAGTTGATGCTCTTGAGTCAGTGGACAGCTTTCCTGAAGTCCCATGCAGCTGTGGGCTGTGGCAGCTAATTTTGTAATATGAACATTCAAATTGAAAAATTTAATCTAATGAAGAGTAAAATATAATTGAAAACACTTCACCTGCTTACTTTACTTGGCTGGACTCTCTGTGCCTTTCGTTTAATCGAATCTGGAAGCCTCCTTTATCCTGGGTTAGCTCTGCTGCAGTGGAGTGGGGTGGGAGAGGCTGAGCCCTGCGGCTGCTGAGCCTGGAGAAGCTCTGCTCAATGCTCAGCCACAGCTGAAGGCTGGGAGGCAAGAGGCTGGGGCCAGATTTTCAGTGGTGCCCAGTGACAGGGCACAGACTGAGAAAGCAAATGTAAGGAAAAGCTTCTCCGATGCGAGGCTGCTGGGGCCATGGAGCAGGCTCTGCAGAGGCTGAGGTCTCCTCTGGGAAGACTCAACTCCCGCGGGCCGTGGCGATCCCAGGCAGGCTCTGTGCGTGCCCCTGCTTTAGCAGGGGACTTGGAACAGTTCAGTCCCCAGAGGTCTCTTCCAACCCACGGCACGCTGGAGTTCTTCCCGCTCGGGAGGTGCTCCCTGTGGGGATGATGGCAGCAGAACGAGCAGGAGCAGCCCGCAGGAGACATCTCCGTGTGCAGGTTGCGGTAGGCAGCGACCATTTACTCCTGCCCTTACGGCCGGAGCGGCGCAGGCGCTGCAGCAGCATGGAAGGGAGAGCAGGTCCTGTGGCCGAGGAGCGGCGGTGCTGGCCGCGGGGGCTGCAGCCTTGGCCGCTCTGAGGGCACCAACACGGCTGCGCCGCTTCCCGCCGCTCGGAGCCGCGGGCGTGACGTCACTGCCGCGCCGCGAGCGCCTGCATCACGTGGCGGCGCGCTGACGTCACACGCAGCGTGTCCTGCCGGTAAGCGGCTGCCGCAGCCGGAGGAGCGGGTGAGAGGCCCGGGCCGGGGGGAGCGGGTGGCTGCCTGACGGCGCTGCCGCGGCCCCGGGGCGCTCCGCTGCGGCCCCCCCGGCCTGGAGCCGCGGGCAGGCGGGGGCGGGCTCGGCGGTGACCGCTGCTGTCCCCGCAGGTTGCCCGTCCCGAGCTGTGTGCGGTAAGACAAAGGCGGATTCCATGTCTTTTCTTGTAAGTAAACCCGAACGCATTAGGGTGAGTGTTGAACACTTTCCTGCTTCCCTCAGCGCGTCGGGAGCGCCTCGCGCTTGGCAGGGCCGCCTCCGAGAAAGCACCTGGGAGCCCTCGGGCGGGCTGCGGCGGGGCAGGAGCTTCTGGGCCCGCTCAGCGCTGGTTGTAAACCCTGCGCTGGAGCATTTACTGCCTGCACCTCCTTCCTGGGCGGTGCGAGAGGTTTTTCGTGGGCCTTGTAGTGGAGAAAGTGCGGGGCCGCGGAGCCTGCCTGCGGGAGTTAAGGCCTCGACGCTGTCACAGCTGCTGCCCGCCAGGTTGTCCTGAGATGGGCTTGGAAAGCTGAACGCAACAGCTTTGTTTCGTTCTGCACTCTCAATTGAGGAAGTTCCGTGCGAGAAAAAAAAACACTTCTCATGCCTTAACCTGGTGTTATTACGAACTTTGAGTCATCATCCCCTAAAAGCTCCTTGGTGCTTTCTAGGACCGGCTTCCTTTGCCCCAAACAGCAGGAGCTATTTTCCACTTAACCAAGCAGACGACTCTAACGTGGGAGTGCTTCTTTGCTTAATGTCATGATCGATGCTCTGCAAGCCTCAAACTTGTGTTTGAGTGTGTGCTGAGTGTGCACATCCATGCATTTCTCTGAATCACAGATTAAAGTGGTAGAAACATCTCTCTGCACAACCTAACGCTTGCTGCGGGCTTGAAGCATGAATTCTGCAAGACAATAACAGCTTCAGAACACTTATGTCCTAATTTTGCGTTCAAGGAACAGATACATAGCCAAAATATTTAAGCTGAAACATTTTAGATCTAAACAGACAACTTTATTTGCCTGTGTAAGGGAGCTGTGGCATGTCTGTTATTTCTTTTTTTGTATTTGCATGCATGAAGGTTCTTACTTGAATGATGAAAAAGCTATGTTAATGTTACTGCAAGTGCATGCTGGGCAGGAAAAGCAGCAGCTCCTGCCTGCTTGCTGGGTGCATGCCATGGTGGTGGCACAAGAAGAGAATATCCTTGTCCAAAGTGAGGATGTAACTCTGGGCTCGTACCTAATTGGTTCCACACCCAGTAGAATCCTCAAAGTGCTGTGATTCTCTTCTGCTTTGTGTGGGGAAAGGGGAGAAGGAGGTTGTCTCTGGGTGGAATAACTAATTCTCTGAGGGGGGATTTTTTTCCCTTTCAGCGGTGGGTGTCTGAAAAGTTCATTGTTGAGGGCTTGAGGGAGTTCGAATTGTTTGGAGGTAAGTTTCCCTCTCCCTGGCTGACACTGTGAGAAATATTTTGTCTTAGTTGCAAGGTCTGTTAATTTGCTTGAAAATCTGTATCTCAGCAAAGACATGACCGAATCTGGTTGGAGCACCAGGCCTGCTTGTTCAGGCTGGCTAACTGTATAAAGTTAATGCGGAAGTGTCCAAAATCTGGCAAGTTGTGGTTGGACTTGATGATCTCAAAGGTCTATTCCAGTCTGTTCTAACTATTCTGTGATTCTGGGTTACTTGGAAATCCATTTCATGTTGACAGAGCTATTTTCAGACCTTGCATTCTGTGTTTCTTAGCATAACCACTTTTTTTTTCTTCCCTATGCAAAAGATAGGTTTGGGGTTGGGAAGGTTAATTACCATTTCCTGAGTGCAAATGGATTTTGAAACTCTGCTGATAGCTCTGCAGAGTGCCTGCAGGAGCCCTCAGGTGTCTCTGTCCTGATGAGGCTGCATCTGGAACATTGTGTCCTCTTCTGGGCCCCTCAGTTCAAGAAGGACCTCAGAGAACTGCTTCAAACAGTCCAGCACAGAGCCCCAAAGCTGCTGCAGGCAGTGAACATCTCTTGTGAGCACAGGCTGAGGGAGCTGGGAGCTGGCAGCAGTGGAGCCTGAGGCTGCCCTCAGTGCTGTGCTAAAGATGTGCAGGACAGTGTGGGGAGGATGCAGCCAGGCTCTGCTCAAGGATGGCCAAGGACAGGACAAGGGGCACTGGGGGCAAGCTGGAGCAGAGAAGGTTCCACATGAACAGAAGGAAAAACTGTTTCACTGTGTACTGGAGCCCTGGAGCAGGCTGTCCAGAGAGGTTGTGGAGTCTCCTTCTGTGGAGATGTTCAAAACCCACCTGGATGCATTCCTGTGCAACCTGCCTCAGGTGACCCTGCTCTGGCAGGGAGTTGGACTGGATTATCTTTCAAGGTCCCTTCCAGCCCCTGAGATTCTGTGATTCTGCTGTCTGCATAGCAAACAAAATTGCCCACTAGGATGCAGAATTCCTGGTCAATGATATGGGAAGCAATCAGAGCATAGGCAGCATGTCTGGATCTTGAACTTCCAGGTGGAGTAGGAGGATTTTCACTGCTTTAAATAAACTTCAGGTAGTTTCTTCTATAATTAAACAAAGTAGATGTGACATGTTTGAATGTATTTAGGGGTAGAATTCAAAAATTGGTCCCATTTATGTTGACTACACAAAGAGTCTAAATCCAATTCCCACTCTCATACTACAGCTGGGTTATTTTTAGTGCTGCAACCTTATCTGTACATTAAGTGTCTTTGCCTGTTAAACAAATATATTTTTGGTATCAAAAAGTGTCATGCAGGTTATTGACTGAGTTTTCCAGCTCTATTTTTAATGGGTATCTGTTGAACACAACTTGGTGAACAATTAATTTCTTTACTCCAGAGCAGCCTCCGGGTGACTCTCGGAGAAAAGTAAGTGACTCTTGCAGGCTGTGGTGCTGTGGTTCATTGCATGGAGATTATTCCTTGTGGAAGTTTGATTTTTTTTTTTTTTTTTTTTTTACCCTTTTTATCTTAGTTATATATTTCATCTCTATATTTAGCTCTACAAGTGTGGAAAAAGGTTTCACCCTGGAGTGGAGATTTTGGTGTGTGGTTTTTAACCTCAATGTGACCAGGCAAAACTTCAGTCTCTTGGATTTTTATTTGTGGTGGTGTCCCCTACCTGCCTTCCAAGGGTCTCTTTTAAAAGATGGCTTAGAGCTGATCCTTCAGAGATGCTCATCTGTTATAACTCTCTTTTAGAATAAAAGCCAGAGGTTAGTTTATGGACTTGTGGCAAATAGGCCCCAAACACTTTGTTGGCCATTCAAAACCAGTGTTCCCTTCTGAGCACCTTGGTTCTGATTTTCTTTCTCAGCCACAAGAGAGGCTCCAGTATCAAAACCAAACACTGTGTAATGTTCAGCTGGAGGTGACTTTAGCTCCTCTTGTCTGGTGTCTTCAGAGCCAATTCTGTGCATGCTCAGAGAGCTTTGCCTCTGACAAACTAAAAGCACCAGCAAACAGGAAGTGTCTGTTCACACAGAGCCAAAGTGTGGCAGCTGAAAACTTGACTGTGATGTTTTTGTGTTCTGCAGGCCCTGGCTGCACACTGCCTGCTTCAAACTGAGCAATGCTGAGACAATCAACCAGCTGATGATAGAATATATTTGTCTACATCAGTTCCCACCTAGCCACACCATGTTGCAGCATCTCTCTGCAGGTGGTGCCAGGGGTTAAGCTAATTACAAACACGAACCGAGTGTGATTTAATTATAACTGTGTCAGTTCAGGCTGCTTAGTGATTTTTGTGCCAGTGTCTGTGATTTACTGGCACAAACAAAGCTGAAAATAGGAGCTGTAGATGGAGTGTTTGGTATAAAGTCAAGTAAATTCACACCTTTTTGTAACTGCTGAGCATATGCTGGACTGGGGGCAAATGGAGATCAGTGTCTGGTTTGGTTTTGTTAAAGCATTCACTTGGGGTCTGGACACTTCTGCAGTGGTATTGCTGATTCTCATTTTGATTTTTTACATCTAAATAAAAGTTTACTTTTTTTTTTTTTTTCCCTTCAGGGCTATAGGAAAAGGTAAAGAGAGAGGCAAATCTTTGTTGCTTCTGCTGAAAGTGAGGGAGTAAGAAAGCAAACATTGCCTCTTCCTAACTCAGAATGTCATTTGGCAAATGCAGGCCCTTGCTAGCACCACATAATCAATTTTCTTATGGCATTTCAAAGAGCAATTCCCTTAAATCCATCTCAAATTAAAAGCAGATCAGCAGGCTGGAAGGCTCTTAATGAATTTCATGCCATAAAACCAGTCAGAGGTGGCTTTGTTTTGCAGCTGCTCTTGCTTTGGACCATACACCAAAAGTTGTCCTGTGTGAAACCAGAGAGGAGCTTTTTTTCTGCAGTATCTCATAAATGACATTTCAGTTTAACTTTTGTTTTTTAAATACTCTTGTGTGATGTTAACAAATTTCTGGCAGAGCTCCTTTGGTATTAACTCAGTTACTGGTCACTGCTAACATGGAGAGAGGTGAGTGAAGACCTCTGATGTGCTGGAAGAGTTTCCAAAGAGGAATTTACAGTCTTTATCCATTCCTGTTGAAACAGCCTGCACCATTAATAAGATTAAATTGATTTAATTTGATTTTTTTTTTTGCATCTGTTTTGTTGGCTTATGCTATATCTTGAGTGGACTTTTAATCCAGCAAAACCACTTACATATTGCTCAGTGTTTCACCAGCTGTCATTGCTCCATAATGCTGCTTATCAGAGCCTCCTGCTTTTCATTGCCTTGGTGGTGCCTTTCTGCTTCAGAGGTTTCCATCTGCCTGTGTGTCTCTCCTGGCAATCTTGCTGTTGACAGGACTTTGTGAAATGGCTGGAAGAAGAAATGATACAGTTGAGATCAGAATTGACAGGCATCTGAAACAGAGGCTTGAAATGCTGAATGGGAGAGTTGCTGCCTGTTTTCAGCCAAGCAACAGCACTGTGTGGTGCTAGGACTAGGAAAAAAGAATTTGGGACTGCTGAAAGCTCAAGGCTTAGCTCTCCTGAAATAGGATTGGGGTCCTGTGCTACAGCTGAGCTGGAACTCCACCACAGCTCTCTTCACAGCTCTTCTGTTTTGTCTTTCCCCTTCACTTAAAAATGCACCTGTTCTAAAGGTAGGCAGAGTGGGGAATGTGCTGTCCAAGGTCAGCTGGAAAGGTGGCACTTGGGAAGCTGGACCATGAGCTTAGGCCCAAAGCACACCTAGGGACACAGCAGCAGTTCAGGGCACATTCCTGCCTGTACACTACATTTACCCTGGGCTGAGTGCAGAACAGCAAGTCCTTGGTTTTCAGCTGTCCTTGTGTTTCCATCTTTCAGTGATGGGAAAAAAAAAAAAAAGAGTCTTTGCTGTCCCCCTAGGAAAATGCAGGAACCTTTTCTGCTTCATGTACTGTGAGAAAAGGCCTGATAAAGGGCAGCTGCAGTTGGTGAAGAATGAGGTGGGAAAAATGAGCTGGAGTTCCAAATGTCAGGAGGAGTTAATGTGCTGGAAATCTGAGAGAACTCAGTCTGATCTTAGACACCACATCCATTTGATTCACCATTAGGATGCTTTTATTGGGACTTTGGAAATTGGAGGGAGTGAGGAGGTATAATGGAACTTGCAAGAAGTTCAGTGAAGTTTGTCTTCTGCAAAATCCTGCTTGGAAGGGTTGCTGTGTGTGTAAATAAAGCAGAGAGCTTTGTACCAGATGTAGTGAAGAGCTGATGGCCTTGGGAGTGCTGCTTCCCCTCTGCTGTGGGATCCTTTCCCTTCCTTGCTTTGTCTCCCTGTAAGCACTAAAGCTTTGCAGCTAAGTTTTTGCTTTCATTTGGAGCTTCTCTTTTCATGTGTGTCTTCTTTGCATCTTGGGCTAAGTTGGTTCATCCCTTCTACCATTCAGCTAAGCAGCTACAGCTGCATTGGTCTTAGCACAGATGAGCAGCTGAAAAGCAGGAGCCCCAGCATCAGACAGGAACTCTGCCACAGTGCAGACAAGTGCTGGTAACAGGCTTTGGCTCTGCTCGCAGCGAGGAGTTTGCAATTGACAGAGGAAGTTAGCACAAAGCAGTGCTTGAGCTGTCCTGGGGAGCAGCAATTGGCTTTACCCAAATATTCCTGAGGAAATTGTAGCTTACAGTAATGAAGAACCTACCTGTCACAGGTACAGGTTTTGAAACACAGATGTCTGGATCTTCTGAAATGAGGCATCTCCTGGGTTTCAACTGAGAAATAACTCTTTCAATTCTCTCTTCTGTATCCACTGCTGTCTTGTTGTTTTGAGGTGTATGACAGTGTGAGCAGGAGGTGATGCAGCAGCTGATCCTTGTTTCTTTTGCCCTGACTTCAGTGTTTTCCTCCCCAGACAAATGAGGCGAGCTCCGAGTCGATAGCTTCTGCCCCTAAGAGGGACACCATGAGCCACTTCCTGCCTGACAGCAGCTGCTATGAGTTGCTCACTGTCATAGGTAATGCTGCCAGTGGGCTTGGAGGGTCACAAGTCTGCTTGGCAAAGGGACTAACTGCACATTCATTGTCCTTTTCTTGATTGCTTATTTTTGACAGTAGTTGCCTGTGTTCTTTGATGGTAAATCACTTTAGTAAACAAGGAGATGCCAGTCCTAAAGGCTTTCAACTGCAAGAGGCATGTGGTGTGTTAATGACACTGAGTGTGAAGCACAGAGTCAGCAGAAGCAGCCCGAAACCTGGCCCTGCCCTTGCTGGAGCTGTGGCCTAATAATTCTATTTCTGCCTGAGTTCTGAACTTGAGGAGGCAGGATAAAATTACTGCCTGGAAGGGTTCTCTCAGTGGGCTGCATGCCAAGGTTGTAGCTGATGGAGTGATTGCTCTTTATTTTTTCCTTTTTTTTTCACAAGACCCAAAATAGCTTCAGTAAATGAGTGTAAAGATGACTTAAGGGTCAAGGACTGGGGGAGATCACCAGAAATGTGTGGTGCCAGAAGCACTGCTGAAGCTTTAATGCCTTTTCTTTCAGGAAGAGGCTTTGAAGACTTGATGGTTGTGAACCTGGCCAGGTATAAACCCACAGGAGAGTATGTTACAGTCAGAAGAGTCAACCTGGAGGCCTGCACCAATGAAATGGTCACCTTCTTGCAGGTAATCCCCTGCTACCATAATGCAGGCTGAGGAGAGGACAGCCAGAGCAGTGCTTAGCAATGCTGTGCTCCTATTTCTCCATTTACTAAGTGAAATCACAGGACCAGAACTCAAGAGGATCTCCTCTTGTTTTAGGGGGAGCTTCATGTTTCCAAGCTCTTCAGCCACCCCAACATTGTGCCATACAAAGCAACGTTCATAGCCGACAACGAACTGTGGGTAGTGACATCTTTCATGGCCTATGGTAGGTGGAGAGGGAAGACCTTTGTCTGACCACCATGCTCTGAAGTGCAATCATAGTCATTGATGTGCTCTTGGGGGTGTCTTTTTCTGACTAAGAGGCAGTTTGTTTCTTTTCAGGCTCTGCAAAAGATCTGATCTGTACCCATTTCATGGATGGGATGAGTGAACTGGCCATTGCATATATCCTCCAAGGAGTGCTGAAAGCACTTGACTACATCCACCACATGGGCTATGTGCATAGGTACTGAAACAGACCAGGAGTGATTCCTTTCTGCTGGAAGTCCTCAGAAGCACTGCTCACTGTTCGAGCAGAGGGAACAGGGGCAGCTCAAGAGATGTGGAACCTGTTAGCAAGTCTTGTGTTACTTTGCTGTTAGAACTCAGTTTGATGCTTGTTGGAAGTCAAATCATTGCTTTTACTAAACTTCATGAAGATGTGACTGTGGAACAAATATCCACAAACAGTTTTGGGTGCTCCAGTTCAGGACAGGGGCAAGGATCTACTGGAGAGTCCAGCAGAGGCTGTGAGGATGGCTGGGGGACTTGATCATCTCTCCTGTGAAGAGAGACAGAGACCTGGGGCTGTTTAGTCTTGTGAAGAGAAAGCTAAGAGGAGACCTTATTAGTGTCTATAAATCTCTGAGTGGTGGGTGTCAAGAGGAAGGTGCCAGGCTCTTTGGTGGTGCCCAGTGATAGGACAAGGAACAGTGGGTACAAGCTGGAACAGAGGAGGTTCCCCCTCAACACAAGGAGACACTTTACTGTGAGGGTGCTGGAGGCCTGGAGCAGGCTGCACAGAGAGGCTGTGGAGGCTCCTCCTCTGGAGACTTTCCAGACCCACCTG
This sequence comes from Ramphastos sulfuratus, assembly GCA_013399055.1. Taxonomy (NCBI): domain Eukaryota; kingdom Metazoa; phylum Chordata; class Aves; order Piciformes; family Ramphastidae; genus Ramphastos; species Ramphastos sulfuratus. The sequence continues at coordinate 84,705 of WBNM01019147.1, read as the reverse complement.
GATGTGTTCCTGTGTGGCCTGCCCTGGGTGATCCTGCTTTGGGACAGGGGTTGGATTGGTGATTCCAAGCCCTACCATCCTGTGATCCCACTGTGTATCTAAAATCCCAGCTGCAGCTCATGTTGGCAGGCTGCCTTGTCAAGGCTCTCTTCAGATACTGTTGATAGTTTCCAAAGTGAGACTGACAGTGGTGGTGAGGTTTGCCCTCTTACTGGTCAAGGTCCTGTGTCCATCACCTTCAGTCCTGCATTCCTCCTTGTGCAGAAATGCTCTTAGGGAGCCTGCTGAGTGGGTAAGCAGAACCCTGTTAATGTCTGCAGAAGTGCTTGTGCACAGCATTCACAGTGGTTGCTGGGAGTCTGTCTCCTGGCAGGAGGCTGATCAAGTGTTGTCCTGCACCACAGAATCATAGAATGGCAGGGGTTGGAAGAGACCTCTGCAGACAGAGTCCAACCTCCCTGCCAGGGCAAGTTCTCTTAGAGAAGATCACACAGGAAGATGTCCAGGCAGGTTTTGAATGTCTCCAGAGATGGAGACTCCACCACCTCTCTGGGCAGCCTGCTCCAGTGCTCCATCACCTTTAAGTTAGAGAAGCTCCTCCTCATCTTTAGGTGGAACTTCTTATGTTGAGGTTTCTGCCTGTTACCCCTGTCCTACATATTGACCTATAGCTCAGAGCAAGCTTTTATCCTTTCCATAGGTGCTGACTAAGGATGGATTTCTGTTTTGTACTAAAGCTTAATCCCTTTCTACATCAGTCTCTACCTCTTAGCATATTCTTCTCTGGTAAACCTTCTGATGTGACAGTAAATTTCAGAACTTGCAGCATCTCAGTGGTTACTACTTTTAGTGGGTGGACTGCAAAAGAAATTCATCTTAGCTGTGCTTGCCTTAACCCCTTTGCAGTGCCCTTCCATACTAAGTCATTTGGGGGATGCTGTTGATGTCTCATTGATGTTTCCCTGTTCTGTTTTTCCTTCAGGAGTGTTAAAGCCAGCCATATCCTGATCTCTGTAGATGGGAAGGTTTACCTCTCTGGCCTGAGGAGCAATCTGAGCATGATCAACCACGGGCAGCGGCTCAAAGTTGTTCATGACTTCCCCAAATACAGCATCAAAGTCCTGCCTTGGCTCAGTCCTGAAGTCTTGCAGCAGGTGTGTTTGGAAAAAAAACCCAAATCTGCTGGTTTTAGTGATAGATGCTGAGCCACTCAGACATGGAATCCTCTCCCAGGGGATTCCCCTACCTTGGTCAGTTTTAAGGCTCAGCTTGGCAGGATACTGGGCCAGCTCCTTTCAGCTCCACTGTTATCCAGAGAGGTTGGACCAGAAGGTCCTTGGGGGCATTCTGTGATTCTACCTATGTGTAATTTTCTGAGTTTGGAGCCTGGGGGTGGGGAAACAGGGTTCCTGTTTCTTATGATGAACTCCATCCTTTTGCTTTCTCTCCTCCTTAACTTAAACCCCTCGGCCCTGAGCAAGGCTTCCCATCTGTATTCCTGTCCAAAGGGGCCACTGTTGAGAAGCTTTCCCTGCAGGGTGCCAGAAACAGAAAGGGGAGAGGCTGAAGGAAACACATCTGGGGTGGGCCCATGGGTACAATTTGATCTGACCTGTTTGACTGAAGAATTTTCTTGGGAGAGTCTGTCCAGATACCTACATTAGGTGCCAGTTGCGCTGAGGCAGATGCCATCCCTGCTAGCTGCCTGGTTTCAGTTACATAAATACTACCCTTAACTGTGTGCTTTAACAAACACAAACCCTTCCACCACCAGAAACCCACCTAGATGTAGGCTGTACTATTTCTGCTCAAATCAGTTGGGTTTCCTCTTCTGCATAGCAAATTCTGGGCATTGCCCACATCCCACAGCATGCAGCTCCACAGGGCTCCTTTTTCTTTCCCTTTTCTTCTAGAACCTCCAGGGCTATGATGCAAAATCTGACATCTACAGCGTGGGGATAACAGCCTGTGAGCTGGCAAATGGCCATGTCCCCTTTAAAGACATGCCTTCTACTCAGGTAAGGCTGAGAGCTTTCCTCCCTCCCTGCACCTGGAAGTGCCTTGCAGAACTGGGGTGTGGAGCCAGAAGGGTGCTGTGCCTGCCTGAGCTGCCTTCTCGTGGCTGCTTTTTGTCCATAGAGCTTCTGTATTGAACCTTTGGTGTCAGAATGCCCAAGTGGTGAGGGTGTTAGGAATCTGAAACCTTAGCTGTCTTTGTGGTGTTGTCCATGCCTCTCCTCTTCCAACCCAAACCATTCCAGGATTCTGTGATTTGGAAGGGACCTTAAAGACCATCCAGTTCCAACCCCCTGCCATGGGCAGGAACATCTCCCACCAGCCCAGGTTGCTCAAGGCCTCAGCCAGCCTGACACTGACATTTCCAGGGAGAGGGCATCCACAACCCCCCTGGGCAACCTGTGCCAGTGTCTCCCCACCCTCACTGTAAAGAATCTCTTCCTAATACCCCAGTCTCAATCTGCCCTCTTCCAGCCTCAATCCATTCCCTCTCATTCTGTCTCTAGATGCTCCTGGAAAAGCTGAATGGAACTGTCCCCTGCCTGCTGGACACCACCACAATTCCTGCTGATGAGCTGACCATGAAAACCTCCTCCAGATCAAGTGCTAATTATGGGATGGGTGAGAGCATGGCTGTTAGCAACGTGAGAGCAGCCAATGGAGAGCCCACCCTGCACCCTTACCTTCGGACCTTCTCCACCTACTTCCACAACTTCGTAGAGCAGTGCCTGCAGCGCAACCCTGACTTCAGGTAACCACAGACCTGCACTCTCCTAGGGCTGATCAAACCTTCAGAGCTAGCAGAGGTTCTTCAGAGGTCTTTATCCAAAAGCATCTTGGAGATTTTTAGCTGAGAGGGGCTCCCCTCGGTGCTTATTGATATCTAAAGGGTGGGTGCCAGAAGCATGGGGCCAGGCTTTTTTCAGTGGTGCTCAGGGGCAGGACAAGAGGCAATGGGCACAAAGCTGAGCTCACAAAGTTCCACCTAAACGTGAGGAGGAACTTTGCTTTGCGGGTTGTGGAGCACTGGAACAGGCTGCCCAGAGAGGTGGTGGAGTCTCTGTTTCTGGGGTCATTCAGAACCCACCTGGACACTGTCCTGTGCAGCCTTGCTGGGGATGAACCTGCTCTAGTAGGGAGGTTGGACTCAATGCTCTCCAGAGGCCCCCTCCAACTCCTGACATTCTGTCATTCTGGGATGGTGGAGTGAGGATGTGCCCCAGACACTGAGCAGTCCAAGGCAGCATCAACACTTGAGTGCTCAGCATAAGACAGCCCGAAAAATTACTTTGCATGAGCAACCTCATGCAGCCTTCTCTGAGGGTAGTGTGAGGCTACATGTCAGGAAAATCAGAGGAACAACTTGAAATTTCTGGTCCCTTTTTCCATCACTGCAGATGTCTGCTGCTCAGCCAGCAGAGAGCAACGATGAGAGGCTGTTTTCCTCTGTAGTGAGTGTGAGGTTGTCTTTGACCATGAGAAACTTCTCCAGCTTACTGCCCTGCTCAGAAACTCTCCCTTGACCAAACGTTGGGTGTGTAAGTAGGTCACTTGTGCAGAAGGTTGAACTGCTTGCCTAAAACATCACAGGAACTTAGTGAGCCATGCTGCTGCTTGTGAAAGGGAGATAGCCTGCAGCTGGGGCATGAGAGGCAGGAAGGATCCTGGTCTTTATCTCCCACTACCTGACTTTAAATGCTCATTTTCTCGTGTCCTTACTTGACTCTTGCTCCTTTCTACAGGCCAAGTGCAGGTGCTCTGCTTAATCATCCCTTTTTCAAGCAGGTAAGGAACTTGTTTAATCTGCAGATAAAGAGCAGGAGCTGTTCTGTAGGGGTTGCCTTGCTGTGTCCCTAGCCCTGAGGGTGGGAATGTGGAGCTGCTGAATTTTCTGAGCTGTGAAAGGCTTGTTAGTTTGGTGACTAATTACTCAATGATCCTCCCCTTCTCCTGGGAGGTGGGCAGGCTGTTTTCAAAGCATCTCTTCCTTGTCTAAACAGAGGATGGCAATCTGCCCATCCTGTATGCCAGAAGTTTTCCACCCACAGCCGAGTGCTGGGGCAAGACAGCCCTAACCTGGTCCATGTTGAGACCAAATGAAGTGACCAGTGCTGTGGCTCTCTGGCAGGTTGGTGAGCTCCAGCCATAGCAGGGGAAGAGGCAGAGGCTCTCCTACCCCTGAAGCTTTCCCCAGGGAGGTGGCTGAATCCCCCATCCCTGGAGGTGTTCAAAAACTTCACAGATGTGATGCTGAGGGATGTGGTTCAGCACCAGACTTGGCAAGAGTTGGAGAATCATTGGCTTGATGATCTGAAAGATCTTTTCCAACCAAAAAGATTCTATAATGCTATGAAATTGAGTGCCTTGCTTTGAGGTGGGTGAGGGTGGTGCCTCACTGAGGGGAGCAGCAGGACTGTAGCACCCAAGTGCTGCTGAAAGGGCTGCACGCAAAGCACTTTGCTGTTACAAGGTTGCAGCACCAAAGGCCTGCACGTCTCTGGGTGCAGGCAGGAGGACCATGCCCCGTTCTTTCTGCCTGTAGGCAGAGTTTTGCCTGCCTGTGACAGGCAGCTGTGGGGGTGTTTCAGCAGGCAGGTTCTCTCTGTGCAGATCAAGCGCCGCGCTTCCGAAGCGCTCCCAGAGCTGCTGCGCCCTGTCACCCCCATCACCAGCTTTGAAGGAACACGGCCCCAGGATCCCAGTGGCATTTTTGGGCTGGTGTCAAACCTGGAGCAGCTGGAGGTGGATGACTGGGAATTCTAGAAGAACAGGGACTGTACCTGGTTCCAGAGGAGCTTTCTGGACATTGTAATTTATTGGTTCCGTTCATAAAAGGCCACGAATGTTACACATAGGAGAGTTTACAGGTCCTTGGGAAGGAACTGAGCTGCCTGCTTGCTTAAGTAGCCTGGAAAACAAATGGACAGACCTGAGCTGGGAAAGGATCAACCCCAGGGAACTGTGGAGTGTTGCAGATGGTGCAGTGCCCAGAGCCCGAGTTGGTGCAGCTGAGCTCTGGGAGATGGCTCGGATGGGTGGGGTCTGTGTGGTTAGTCTCTATTTATGTTTTTGTACAGATCACTGGCTTCACCTCACAGCTGAGGGCTGCATGTCCCTACCCTCTTAAGGTTCTTTGTCTTTTAAGGGTGCCTTAGAGTGAAGGGGAGGCAGGCAGCTCCTACTTTTGGGCATTCTCTTAGAGCTAGTCAGATTACTGTTACAGTGTTGTCACAGGGTAAGTTTTGAGGTGGGGGGGGTGGGGAAAGAAGAACTAAATTTAGTCACTGCTTTGTGATGGAGAGTTCAAAGACAACCCCAGCCCATTCCAGGCACACTCACTGCACTGGGCATTCCTCTGCAGCACTGCATCCTTCCAGTTCTGCAGAGAGCTTTTCAAGAGGCTCCTTTCACTTGATGCTGAGCACTCTCAGCCCCAGGTCAGGGCACTCCAGCCTCCTCCTGTGGCTGCCTGGAGCACCAGAGCAAGTGTGTACACTTGTGCCATGAACCAGCTTTTTTATGCCCCTCTCTGCACAACCAGCTGAGCCTCCTTTTGGCCGGGCTAGTTTGACACACAGCATCTAACATTCATACCAGCTCATCCTCAGTGACTTGCCCTGGCATGGAGGAAAATAAATTGATTTGGAGGCTAAATCCTCTTGCTCACAACTCCTCCTTGAACATCATGTACCGAATTGACCTTAACGCCTTCCGTTATTGCTGGTCTGCCTTCCCCAACTGCCTGACAGGTAAAAGCTTTTCACATGGCTCCCCTGAACCCCTGGCTGTGTGACTCTGCCCTGCTGCTGTGGCAGCTCTCCCCCATTCCACAACGTTTGGGTGTTTGGGTTTTGTTTATTTTTTGGAGCTGTATTTAAGGTTTTTGTTTGACCCTTGCAAGGACCATGGGTGCTGGATGTCTTTTCTCCACTTAAGCACTGAGAATCCAGTGGTGTAGGTGTGGCTGATGGGATAGTGGTGCTGGCAACAGGTCCTTTGTGTGTTTTATAAACTGTACTTGAACCCAGAGAAAGTTTGTTACTCTAGTTTTTTGCCAAAACCAAATAAAATATTTCTGAAGTTGTGTTTTTTGGTTGTTTTGTTGTTGTTTTTAAGTCTGCTGTTGCTGCAAGGTGATGGAAGTGGATCACAGCTGCTGCCACAAGCTGGCTTTGCATGCTTGGTCTCTTGCCTTAAGAGGCTGCTCCTTGCATGGGCCTAGTGGCATTAGAACACATCTAGAAGGCTCAGCACAGCAGCCTGCAGCACTGTTAGCTGCAGCTGCCTTCACATTTCACACAGTTCAACTAAAGCAAGAAGCTGCAAACTGCTCTTGCCTGAAAGCCACAGTAGAATGCACTTCCTCTCCCAGAGCAGGGCTGTGGCAAGGGCAGACTACAAGAGGTAGGACAGGCCCACTTCTACTTCCCTTCCCACTCCCAAAGGATTACCAGTAAATATCAATTTCCAAGCTTGTCATGGGAATTGCAGCTTGTGAAAGAAAATCCTTCTCCCTGTCCCACATCTCTGGGCAGGAACTGAGGTGCTGGTACTTAGAGCGAGAAAAAGCCCAGAAGCACTCAGCATAAACCCCTTGGGATGTGCTGCAGCTGTCTGGAGATGGTTTCCTCACAGAAGAGGGATGAGTTGAGATGTGTTGCCTGCTGAAGTTCTAAGCATCTCCTGAATTCTAGGAGCCAAGAGGCAGGCAGAAAAGATAGGAAGGAAAAATACTGAGCTATACTAAATCACAACTGCAGCACTCAAGCCCTGCTCTCCCGAGTTGGCACATTTAGGGTGAGGGAGGAACTTAAGCTAACATTTCTCATCTCTCCATGCTCAGCTTGCTACCTGCTCAAAGATCATGGACTTAGAAGAGTTTTATGCTTACACAGCAGCAAAAAGTAAGCAGGATCAGTGTGAAGTTAGGAATGAACCACCAGCTCTTGGCTCAAAACAAAGCTCTGAGGTAACAATGTGCAGCCTTCCTCCCCTTCTGCCTACTGGGCGCCTGCTGAGCTCCTGCAGCCAGCCAGTCAGCCACCACTCCTTGGTCTGACCTTACCTCTTCTGTCCTGTGCCTTCACAGGGCTGCAGTCTGGCACAGTCAGGACACTGGGGACAGCTGCTGGCCCAAAGGCAACTGCTGTGAGCTTTTTCTTTCCCCCCCATCAAAGCTTTATTCAGCTAGATACAAAACAGGGTGCTCTGCTATTGTGGATCCTCTCCATGGTCTGAATGCTGTTGGTCTTCCTCCTCTTCTTCCTCTGCTTTGTGTTTTTCCAGTTTTGCCATGAGTTCTGAAAAGTAGGACGAGGCAGGATGAGACCTGAGGTGCTGGGATTGTCCCAGATGCCCAGGTCCTGTACACACCCAGCCTCACAAGAACCAGGGCAGCTACCAAAACCATACTTCACTACAGAAGAGCTCAGCTCACAGCTATCAGTCTGCTGAGTTCAGGGCACTGCATTTTACACTCAGTGTGTTACTATGTTGCCACCTACAGCACCAGACAAGCTGCTGCCTTCACTCTTGCAGTGCATCTCCTTCCCTCTCACCAGAAGTCCCCACCTGGGCAACCTCAGATGCTTGACCTAGAGAGACAGCCAGGCCATGATTTAGCATCTGGCTCTAAAGGAAGCTCTTGTCAGCAGCCAAGAACTGTGAGCTCCAGCTCAGGGCCAAGCCCAACACCATGAAGACGGCTCAGGACCTGGTTCCCCTGCTGCTCCCAATGCTCCCCCTGAGAGTCCTCTCTCCCCTAGGTGCCTGTCACCTTTTGCTGGGTTGAAGACTCCGTTGGTTTGCTTGTCACAGACGTAGCAGCGCTGGGACTTGCGGTAGTGCTGGAGGGCACAGCTCTCACAGAAGTAGTGCCTACACCTGAACAGAGACACTGCAAAGTCACCAGACACAATCACTGTGTCCAGGAGTTACAAGTTATTGACTACTCGTCCCTAGAGGAGGCAAAAGCAAGCTTGCATGTGGAGCTTGCAAGACACCATCACCACAAGAAGTGTTCCAGCATTGCTTCGCTGAGGTGATGGCAGAGCCACCAGTCAGCTCTTGCAGACACCAGGTACCCAGCAAGACAGCCAGCAGTGTGGGAGAGGGCTGGCAGGGTGTGATGTCCTTGCTGTGCCCCCAGCCTCATCCTTGCCAAGCTCTTGGCTTCCCCATGCTGTGTTTCTGTGCTCAGACAGCACAGGATCCCATGCCATGCCATGCCATGCTGTGACCGGGAGGCAGGAAACCAAAATCTCAAGGTTGAGGGGAGAGATAATGTGGTGAGGCAGCATCTGTGGACATCTAAAAGGTGTTTGGACAACAGAGATCCTTTCCAAGGAAATGTTCCAGATGCAGTTATGAGACTCCTTGGTTAGCAGAGGATTTCCCCACCCTCCAGAAAGCCAAGCAGGTGGGCAGTGCTTGTATGCCCCTTGAGACACAACACCTGGCATCGATCAGCAGAGGACATCTGGCTCCTCAGCCCTAATCACTCACTTGGTGACCACAGGGTTCTTGAAGGAACTTCTGCAGATGAAGCATTTGAAGGGCATGTCCTCCTCATCACTGCTCACCTCATAGTTCTCCTCATCTGCAGAACAGAAAGTTAACCAGACTGGAGCAAGAGCAGAGGCAGCCAGACCAGCCCACGTGTGGGACAAGAAATATGAAATACAGAGAGAGCAGAGCAGAGCAGGTGGGATTGAATCTCTGCTGGTGACAATAGAGCTCTGGCATCTGGGTGTTGCTGATGTCAGTAGCACATGTGGGACTGAGATATAATTAGGTCTCATGAGCCAGTGTGCCTGTTGCTGATCTCACAAGAGCAAATTCTGTTCTACCTCGCCCACTTGCTGCTATAAAGGGACAAAGCCTCCAGCCCCCTCCCATTTGTTAGATTTCCTTCCAAACCAGCTGCCACCAAAGGCTCAGTTCCAGCTGAAGACAGGACACCCTCTTCCCCTCCACTGCACAGCAGTTCATGAGCAACACTCACGAGCCTTGATCTGCAGCTACAGGCACCGAGAAATAATGGTGGGACTCAGCAGGAAAGCATCCCAGCTGCTGGGCATGAGGGGCAGAAGGTGGTCACTTCTCAGCTCCACACAGGGACTCACACAGCAACAGTGCTACCCTTTTACAGCTAGCCAGGGGAGTAATTCTCTCTGGTGAGTCAGTGGTTATCTGGAAACGGATTTGCTCTGCTTACTGGCCCTAAGCTTACCCCATGCTGTAAAATAAAGTCTTTGTCCTCTAATGTTAATTCAACCCCTGGCCCCTGCAGCCTGAGACACCAACGGATCCACTCCATCTTAAGGACCCTGAAGCCACGTTCACTTCAGGGCACAATAAAGGACAGGACCTGGCAACTTCATCCAGCATGAGCAGAGGGAGTGCAGAGGGGTGGAGGTGCTGTACCATTGACTCCGTAGCGGCCTTCGTCCAGCTCCCGTTCTATCTGCCAGCCGTGTTTGTAGTCCGAGCGGTCGTGGAGGAATTTGCAGCTGTCTGCGCAGCACAAAGGAGGAGAATTAACAGCTAGGCCCCATGGGGTAGAGTGTTAACAGGCCCAGCAGGAGGTGAAACCTGACTGCTTCCCTGTGTGTGCTCCAGAGCACTGCCAAGGCCCTGGAGCAGGCAGAGGATGCCTCGAAGGGTTGCCAGGCTGTGAAGATTGTGCTCTGTGTGCCACAATGAGAGTTCCAGCACTTACACGGGAAGTGGGATAAGAAACATCCCTCGCATGGCCTCAGTACCCAGAATTCCTGTGGGACTGTGGGTCATTCCAGGGGACCCTCCCAGGACTCTCAATAGCCCTGATCAGAGGCCATCAGCTGACACAAATGATCAGAGGGTTACACAAAACAACTCTGCCACAGCATCACACCCAGCTGTGCCAGGGGCCTGGAAATCCCTAAGTGGGCATCTTAGCACCACAGACACAGGATCCCATGCTAGACTGGATCCCTTTGCAGATCTGGTATGGCATGTGTTCAGCTGCAGTAGATCCCCTCACCTCCAAAGCCACAGAAGCCAGTTTCCTTGTAGTCCTTGCAGATGTCAGGTTGGTAGTCCCAGCGCACTGTGGCCCGCAGGTGCTCCGGAGCTCGGATGGGACCTTTCCTGAAAGGGTGGCAGAAGGCTCAGACTGGCTGCAGTGGAGAAACCCCTGTGGGCCTGGCCAGAACCAGACACCAGACTTAGTGCCAGTTGCCTTCTGTCTTCTAACAGCCCCGAAGAGGTCCCCTCTGGTCCCAGTCCCGAGGCTCACCTGACCATCCCTGAAGAGGCATTTCCCATCGATGTGTCCTTAGGCTTCACATACTTCTGGTAGTTGTTAATGCCACGGTAAATTTTATCATCTTCTTTCCCCCTCAGCTCCTAGGAAAGCAAAAAGAAAGGTGGTTAAGGATCAGGAAGGCTTCATGACTCAGATTAGCTTCCACCACTCTGACACCAGTCTCCCTCTTCAGCCCTGCCTTCCTTAATACCAAGATGCCAATAAGGCCAGAAGGTTCCCCTGGATGCAAGGATTATGCTCTTGGCTTCTCAAACTTCCAGCAAGGATGAGACTCAAACTCTGCCTGGTGTGCAGAAGTGTTTTTGTAAAGCACACCCCTGCTGTGGAGCCTCTTACAGAGCAAGGCTGACTCACCTCCTGGATCTTCTGGCTGCGCTCAAAGATGGCCTGGGCATCTTTCTCCTTCTCCGTGTCCAGTGCATACACTGCTGTGGCTCCCATGTCTTCTGGGCCAACAGGTTTCTGAAAATCAAGGTCAACTTGTGACAACAGTGACAAGAAAACCTGTACAAGACAGAGAGCTCCTTGGCTACTTGAAGGGTTGGTCACAGAGCAAGTACAGGGCACAGCCTGCTCTACTTTCCACCACTTTCTACCATTCCGTAGCACTTGCCAGGGAGGATCCCTCCTGGGCCAGACCTGCAGAGGCCTGAGTGCTAATTACTCACTGCTCCTCAGCTTTACCCTGCAGTCAGAAAACATTTGTCTGCCCTTTACTCCTTTGGGCTCAGCCTCAGCTGGAAGCTGAACCCAGCTCTCCCATGTCCAACACTTCGACCACGAGGCCATTCCACCTACACGCAGGATGTTACATCTGAACTTTTAATCCAGCTGTGGGTGGCTTAAATTCAGTATTAATGCAGTAATCTGGTTTAGATTCCTCTTTAATGGCCTGAACGGGCACCTCTCCCTAGGTTTTATCAGAATTTCAGTAACAGCTGCACAGAAACTGAGTAATTGCAGCCAGTCTCAATTAAAACCAAATGCAACCTAGATGCCAAAAGCTTCTGGAGCCTCAAAGCTGCAATCTCCTCCTGTTCCTGTCCCCTTCTCCTCCAAGAAGGGCTACCAAAGTGCTGCTCCCCTTGGCAGCAGTCAAAGCAGTGAATACCTACAGCACAGGGTTATATTAACATTAATCTCCAGTGTGACAAGGAGACCTTGGCCTGACAATGCAGTTCTGACTGGGGACAGTCAGGCAGTATTCTCATTTTCTACAGAGGCATAGACAATAAGGAAATAGATCTGAGGAGGAACATGTGTTGATATCTGCTTTTAATGCCACTTATACCCTGCCCAGGCTCCTACTGATGGGCGAAAGTTGACTGGATCGAGGGGAAAAGATCCAGCAGGAAAAGCAATTTGAGCTGTGCCCAAACCTTCACAGCTGATTTTTCTCCACTCCAGATGTTAATAGGACACCCAGGACACCCCAGCCATCAGTCCAAGAAAACAAGGACCTCTCTGTTACTCCATCACAAAGATGGGAGCACCTTGAATTCACTGTAAGGATGTCTAAACCTGACAACAGGGACCTATCAGCATGGAAAACCTGATCCAAGTGCTCCCTCTCTTGAAAATCTGCTGCGAAGCTGGGCAAATCCAGTGGCATCTTGGGGTCTGAATTCCAACCTCTTAAGAGGGAAAAGCCAACCTCAGATGGCCTCCTGGGGATGCAGAGCTATCAGGAGAATAAACCTAGCACAAGGTGCTTGTCTATTAACAGGGAAGGGACAAGGAGGAGCATCTGTAGATAAAAAAGGTATGGCTGAACACACATTCACAGAGGCATTTTTTTCTATGAAACAAGGGATCTGCCAGTCTCACCTCACAGCCCAAAGCCACATTCCTGCCCAGTCCTTACCGCCGACCTTGTTGATTTGTAAGTGACTCCAATCTCCTTGGATTGGTTCTCATCATCACTGCTGCTGAGAGTGTATGAGGTCCTCTCCTTTGTGCTTTTCCCGGTCTGAGGGGCAGGAAGAGATGCAGGCATGAAGGACGGAAGGCTCCAGCACTGCCTGGTTTGAGCCTGACAGGCCCCTGCGGGTGCACCTGGGGTGGAGCAGTGCCCTCTGTGGCTCCCTTACCTTCTGGATCATGGGATTGGGAGCCTCCCGCCGCCGCTCCTTCCGCACCACGGTACTGCCCTCCTCACCGCTGCTTCCTGAGGGGTAAAGCGCAGGGTAAAGGCGCGCCCGGGCCAAGAGCCTAAGTGCAGACTCGGGACGCCGACGGCAGGGTGCAGGGGGCTGCACCAGGCCCTCCGTCGCCCCTCCAGGGTACGGTGAAGGTGCCGGCTCCCAGCTCCCTCACGATGTTCCCCGCCAGCCCTCACCCTGCTCCTGGTCGCTGCTTGGCCGCTTACGCCGGCCCCTGCCCGCCGCCAGGACTCGCTTCTTGAAAACGAAGCTGCAGACGGAGCTGCTCTCCGCCATCTTGCGCCGCTGAGCACTGCCAGCTCCGGCTAGAGCGGCTCTAGAGGCAGCCTCCGCGCAGCGCCCCCTGCGGGACAGGAGGACTCTGCGCCCCAAGCGCGGGGACGGGGCCCCGAGGAGAGCCGCGGCCGCTGGGCAGGGCGCCGCCTGGCGGCGGGGAGAGGCAGTGGGAGTCGAGCAGAGCCGCTCCCCGCTCCCCGCTCCCATATGCACTTGCACCTCCTAGACCCTCTGCACCCCGGCTCCTGCCCCCGGCCTCTGAGCCTGGCAGCGGGGCGGGTGCTGTGAGGGGAGAGAGCCGCGGCCCCGACGTCGCCATCCCCGTTCTCCCCGTTCTCCTCCGGCCCTTACCGGCCGCGGCGGGCTTCCGAGTCACCATAGCAACGACAGAAGGATCGGAGCCCCAGAACCCCTAGCCCAGGCCCACCCGCGGGGACTCCGAACCCTGCACAGTCAGCAAGCACAGCCTTGGCTGTTAGAGAGTGCACGGGAGTGTGAGCACATGGGTGCGGCACGTGTGCATGCCCAGCGTGTGTGTGCACAGGCGTGTGTGTGTGCACAGTGTGTGTGTATGTGCAGTGTGTGTGTGCACAGTGTGTGTGCGCACAGGTATGTGTATGTGTGGACAGGTGTACGTGTGCACAGGTGTGTGTGTGTACACAGGTGTGTATGTCTGTGTGTGTGCACAGATGTGTGTGCATCTGTGTGTGTGCACATGCGTGTGTGCACAGATGTGTGTGCATCTGCGTGTGTGTGTGCCCCTGTGTGTGTATCTGTGTGCATGGCTGTGCCTGTGCATGTCTGAGGAGGAGCCCTGCAGTGTTTCTCACATCAGCAGAACAGCTGCAGTAAGAATTTCAGTGCCAGAGGAGCTCCCATGGCTCCAGCCCTGCACCCACCCTGAGATGAGCTCCCACTCCTCTTCTCCTCCAGAGCCCATCCCCACGGGGCAATGCTGTGGGACAAAGGCCAAGCCTGAAGGCAGGACCCATTTGCCAGTGTGGTCATGTCCAGAGCCCAGGGCAGCACCTGGTGCTGTGCTTTCAGCAGGACTCCTTTGCTGAAGGCCTCCCACATGCCTGCCATCATCTCGGGGCAGCATGGCGGTGCCTTAGATGCTCTTCCGCTCTTCCCCATGCCCTGATGGGCACTGAATTTTGTGTCCCAGCCAGTCTCCTGCTGCCTGATACCTTTGACTGTCCCCATCACTGGGGCCAGATCTGCTCAGCAACAACTGATTTTCCTATCGAGTCAAATACCTCTTTGATCTGCCCATGGTGGCAGCAAGCCTGTTCATCACGGATACTATCTGGGCAATGTGGAGTGACAGAGGTGATAAATCACATTGCTGCTGCCTCCTTGTCCAGTAAACACCACCATAAATTCCTTAATCATATTTTTTTTTTGTACAGGGAGATTGCAAACAGACTGCACACAAAGGTCACCTACCACTGCCTCTGAGCACAGGCACTGAGCTCAGGCTCGGGGCCATTTCCAGCTGGCATTTGCCTCCTTCAAATGGCACCGTGTTGTGTTGAGGAGCCCAAACAAGAGTATTTGTTCCTTCATCATCATTATCCAAGCTCTTCCCATCACTCCATTGCATATTTTGCCTCCATTTTCCCCCACTAGAGAGGTTTGGGAGGTCCAGGCAAAGTCCTGAGAGCCGCAGGTTCCTTCTGCCTCTCTGCTGGCTCACGGCGGTGCCGTCCTCCTTGGCTGCTCTCAGACTGCCCCCGAGTTCCCTTCGGGTTTTAACTGTTAATATTTAATCTATTCATGCTTAATGTTTTGCCCTGTTCCTGGGGATATCCCAGCCCTGCAAACTCCATCCAGCGCAGTCTCAAGCCCAGTGGCAGCGTTGGGGAAGCTGCCCTTATGGTCACCCCACGAGAACCAGCCCTGGCACATCCACTGACCACTTACACAGTGCTGCTCCCACGCGCAGCTCTGCCACTCTCCGTGGAATAAAACCTGGACCTCTGAAACCATCATGGCTCAGTTTCACTCCCCTGGGGGGTGAGGAGCTGGGGACATTGGGATCTCCCTTTCCTGCTGCTGCCTGATAAGATCCTTCCCCCGCCAACGGTTCGCTGAGGCTGGTGACGGGGGCGAGTTTGGCTTTTGCATGCCCTGGAGGGAAGGATGCTCCAGGATGCTTCCAGGAAACCTTACACGAGTGGGTTAGTGCCACGCAGAGACAGCCCTGGGCTGTGTCCGAAGCCCTGGGTGAAGCCCATCTGCACACACCGGGGGAGAGGCTGGGCACAAGCTAATTGCGCCGGGAGGGGTTAACTGCCCACACGCGACTAGCGGAGAGGAGCGAGGCAGGAACGGCCCTGGGGTCGCCGTTGCTGGCAGAGCGGCTGGGGAGGCTGCGAGGACCCAGGGGTAGCTGGCGAGAGGGAGGCTGCGAGGGGAAGGGGCTGGGGAGGGTTTGGGGTTAGAGGTTGGCTGCACACAAAGGAGCGAGCGGCTGAAGACGGCACCGCGACGAGAGCCAATCACGGCGGCGGCCCCGCGATAAAAGGCCCTGCGAGGCGGCCGGGGGAGCTCGCAGGAAACGACTCCGGCGCCCACGGCCCGGCCTCTGCGGCGGGCAGAAGGCGGCCAGAGCGCCCAGAGCACCCTGCCACCGGCCACGGCCGGACCGACCCTCCCCGACCCACCCGAACTGGGCGAACCCTCCCGCTCGGCACCGCCGTGAGCAGCCCAGGCATATGGTGAGCCCAGCTCGGGGAGGACAACAGGGCTGAGGGGTGGCTCCTGCCAGACAATGATGGGCACCGAGCAGCGGGCACCGAGCGGCTTCGCCAGCCTTGGGGAGCGCCGCCGGCCGCGGCTCTGCTCGGCGCGGGAGAGCTGCGGGAGAGAGCGAGCCCAAGCGGTGGGCAGAGAGAGAAGAGCGGAGGCCAGGGAGAAAGGGATGGAGGGGAGGGAGGAATGCACAGGCAGGGAGAGCCCCGGGGAGCGGCCCCGCTGGGCGCCCGGCGGAGTGGGGTTCACCCCCGGCCCCGCGCAGCCCTCCGGGGAAGGTCCCACCCAGACGCGCTGGGAACTTCTGGGCTCCGGGAGGAGGCTCGGCCCAGGCGGTCGCAGGGTGGGGGAAACACAGTGGGGTCTGTTCTCGGCCCCGGGTGGCCTCGCCGGGGTCAGGCGGGGGCAAGGAGCCGCGGTCCGAACCCTGGGAGCCTACCGGGGAGCGATGCTGCCGGGCGCGGGGTGGGCACCCCGTGCCCTGTGCGAGCTGAGGGGCGAGGCGCTGGCACCCTTCACCCCCTGGCACCCCTCTCCCCCTGGGGACAGGAGCGATCAGGGGCCTGCGATCGCCGGATCCGCTGCGGCCAGCAGCTGGGGGTGCAGCGCTTCGGGGGTCGCTCTCCCCATTCGGGCTGTAATTTCCTCTTTGTTGTGTGCTGCAGTCCATGCCGGAGTGGGGCTGGACAGAGCCATTTTATTAAGCTGATCGGAAAGAGCAGAGATGGAAGAAAACCTGTTAGACCCCCACTGCCTTACCACCTCCTTCGTTAATACCTGCTAATTCTCAGTGATGTGCCTCCTGCTGCCTCACCCAGCCTGGCTTCAACCCTTTCCAGCCACAGGTCTCTCATCACTTCCCAGGGGAGGCTGTTGCACGACTGTGAGATTTAATAGCAACACAAATACCCTGAGCTCTGACACAACCCTGAACAGCCAGGGATCTCCCAGGCCTTCATAAAGCAGAGCCACTCTGTTTTCATCAGGCAGAGAAAAGAGAACAGGAAAAATGGAATTGTTTGTCCCCTGTCACCCCAAATTCAGGATCAGAGCTGAGAATCCAGCACAGGTCTCCCAAGTCCCACTCTGGTGCTGTGTCTACCACGCTCTGAGCCAGTCTGATCTTGTCTAATCCCCTTGGATCACTTGAGACCAGCTAAGCCACCTTGTAGGTCATCTTTTTGACCAATTTTTTCTGTTGATTTTTGGTCATGGGGTGGGCATCAGTTTGGAAAGACCACCACAATCCAGCAGCCTTGGAAGCTGGGCTTTGTCCACTGAAGGCACCGTGTGAGGGCTCTGGCCAGGAAGACATCTGGTGCCCCAGCTGAGCTGCTGTGTGCTTAAGGCCAGGAGTAGCACATCTGCAGCATTCTTAACCTGGATTACAAAATAATTGCAGGGCAGCCTGCCCCAAACCAGCTCCAGCATCAATGTCCTCTTCAAACGGGAGTGATGCAAGAAGCAGATCCCAGTCAAGAGGTGAGGGCCTCAGAACCAGCCTCTGGGGCTTTGCAAAGTGGTTGGATCCATCTTCCCCTTGCAGCTCAAAACAAGGCTCCTGACCTTTTTTTTTTTTTGGTCAACAAAATCCCACAAGACTTCTCATTAGGGAATGGAGTTCCTTGTCTGGTTTCCTTCAGCAGGGCCATCCTGTGAGCCTACAACTGCCTTCTCCAGTCCTGCATGGGGATGGAGTTTTTCTTGTCCTCTTTTGCCCATCCTCATCCTCTGCAGGGCTGTTTGTTGTCAGGCAGCTGTCCTGCTCCCCTAGAGGTGTCTCTGCCTTTCACCTTTCCACTTAGGTCATTTTTATTTGCCATCTGGGGGTGTCCTGGATCTTACCTGGCTATTAGCAGAGCTCTGGGCTGGAGAAAGTAAATCTGGGTGAAGGGATTATTGCAATCAATACTGAGCACACTGCAGACATATTTCTCACTCTGGTGGTGTGCCCACAACACTCAGACATATTTCTCACTCTGGTGGTGTGCCCATAGCCCTCTCCATATGGCCAACTCAAGGGTTTTCAGACACAAGGAGCCTCAGCAACCTCTGGTGTACCTCTCCAGGATTGGCTTTACCCAGCACATTCATTGCTCCAGTGAAATCCAGTGAGTGGCCTTGTAGAGCACCAGATCCTACACTGGGCCATGTGGCATCTTGGGTCCTAACAGGGAGGATGGAGGCAGAGGCTGAAAACAGACAGAGCAGCTCAAGAAGAATGATCCTCGGAGAGGTTTCACCTGTGAATATGATTTGTGCAGGGTGTTTTTTATTGACACAACTTGCAAATGAAGGGAGGCACAGGGGTGGTGGAGGGCAGGGACCGTGGGAAGTGGTTGTGCTGTGTTTGGGGGGCCTGGAGCAGGACCTGCTCCTGCTCTTGCTGCCTCTGCTGATGGTAGAAGAGCAGAACCTCACAGGAGGGGCACTCAGAGCCCAGGACGAGGGCTGCCCACAGAGGAAGTGCCAGTCTGGAGTTTCACAGGTGCTGTTCCACAGAGGGGATTGGCCAACATCATATGTAGAGGATGTGTTCGGGGATAGAGGAAATGACAGACAACTAATTACAGCCCATTAATTGGAGAACAGCAGAAGGTGAGTTTCTAGAGCAGCTTTTGGAAGAGTCACCAAAGACGAGGTGTTGGGAAGCAGAATAAAGTGCAGTGTGGCTTTAACACAGATCCTGTCACACTGGCTCAGTACCTTCCTTGGAGATGATAACTGACTTCTGAAACAACAGGGCCTGGGTCTGAGGAAAGCACTTTTCACCCTGCCCCAGGGACTTGATTATTGTAGGTGGAGACAGGAAAAAGGATAGGAGAGAGACAGCAAAATAGAAAGAGGACACTTGGATCCTTCCATGAGGAGCCAGCTGAACTTGTTAACAGCCCCTTCAGAAGTCAGGAGATCTGCCCACGGTGACAAGAACCAGAGGAGCAAACAGGAAGATGAAACTGGAGTGCTAGAAATGGCTGAAGTAGAGTTGTGTCAGAGCAGGCACCGGGGAACTGCCGCACAAAGCCTGGAGGGGCCTCAGCAAGTGGAGGGCACTGAAGAAGAAAGAGCATCCAGGATTTCTGGCACAGGAAGGCAGCACATCAGGCCAGGTGTTTCCAGGGGTGCCAGGGTTCATACCAGAGTACAAAGGTTTGAGATCTCCTTCAGGGTGGTGCATCCAGTCCAGGCTGCAGTGAGCAACCAAGGGGGCTGCAGGACAGAACTCGCCTAATGAGAACAGGTTACAAGGAACTGCCTTCTCCTGCTGAGAAGGAACAGACTGACAAGGAATGTGAATGCTCTTTGTGAACCCCTCCAAGAGGCAGATGTGGAGCATGATGCCAGTGTCACAGCAAATGCATGAACTTTCCCATGGGAAGCCAGAAGGTGAGGTGTGGAAGTCACTGTGGAAAAACCAAACAGGGAAGGGAAGGAGCATGAACTGTTTGCCTGTCCTGCTTGCTTGCCCCAGGTTTATATTGCACTTGATTAGTACCATGCAGAGAGCTCCCAAAGCTTTCTCCCACTGAGGCAGTTTTGTCTTTGTCCAACCTGAACCTCCCAGCCTGCAGTTTTTGGCCATTGCTGCTCGCTCCATCACCTGGCACTGCTGGGAAGGATTTGCCTCTGCCAGGAAAAGAGAATCTTCTGATCCTCCCAGCAGGCTTCCTGCTGTATTTGTCTGCTCTGCCTTTGCTGCTGGCAAGATAGGAGATCCCAGGGAGCAGAAGCTCCCTTGGGAACATGGTTTTGAATGGCTGTCATTAAACACGGCCCCAGTCCCAGGAATGGGCAGCTGTGTGCTTCAGTTTCCACCTCTGGAAAAAGGACGGATGCCAGCAGCATCTTCCTCCCCTTCTGCCTCCCCACAGAGGTGCAGGGCCCAGAGAGCAGCCCAGTCCTCCTTCGCCCTGCCCCACCAAGGCAGGCAAACCAAGGCAGGGGCAAAGGTGGGAGGGCAGAGTGGGTGGGCAGGGGCTTCCCTCGGGCTCCCTCCTCACTTGTGCGGGTCCCCTATTGTTGCCCTGACAAAGGCAGTCCTGTTCCTGCCCACAACTACTCCTTGTCAGCATCCCTCAGCACTTGGGCTGCAGATTTCCTGCCCACTGGCAGCCTCTCAACAGGCAGCCTGGGCACAGGACGTGGATGGGAAGTGGATTAGTGGAGCAGGCTGGCAAAAGGTAGCTCCATGCCAGGGGGTGCAGGCAGGGATGGGTCCCTGTGGTAGGGCTGCCCTCCAGAAACCTGATGAACAGGACAATGGTGCCCACAGAACTGGCACATCTGCTCCTCCTCGGAGTCCTCCACCCTGCATCAAGCCAGCAGAGACCTGCCCTGGGTGCCAGATACTGGCAAGGTCAAGTGGTTGGCTGGAAGCCACACAAGGAGTCAAGATCTGGAGCTGAATTAAGGTTTCCATGGCTAAAGCTGGAGTCATGGCCCCTGGGCTTACTTTATCACCCCTCTCAGGCTGCACTTTGCTGTCTCTTTCCTTTTCTTTGAGAAGCTGAAGCATCACTGGGGGCACTGTGCCCCCCTCCCTGGAGATGCTGTGCCTGGTTCTTGCTCTGGCTCATTTCACACCAGCGCTTCACCACACCTGGTGCCATGGTGTGGGTTGGCCATGAGACCCCAAGGCTGCAGAAACAGGGGCCCAGCTGCACAGTGAGGCAGCTTCTTCCAGCTCCTCTTCACCTCCTCCCCAGAATCCTGCTGAGATGCCCTGGGCTGATCTGGCCACGAAGCTGGAGGGTCAGCAGCTGTGCCCTGTCTGCAGGCTACACTAATCCTGCACAGGATCCCGGGGACAGAAAGCTGGGGAGGGACTTCTTAGGGGGTCAGGCAGTGATAGGACTGGGGGCAGTGGAGCAAAACTGGAAGTGAGGAAGAAGTTCTTCAGCGTGAGGGTGGTGAGACACTGGCACAGGTTGCCCAGGGAGGTGGTGGAAGCCTCATCCCTGGAGGTCTTTAAGGCCAGGTTGGATGTGGCTCTGAGCAACCTGAGCTAGTGTGAGGTGTCCCTGCCCATGGCAGGGGGTTGGTGCTGGATGAGCCTTGGAGTCCCTTCCAGCCCTGACGGTTCTGTGACATCAGTCCCCACCATTTCCTGGAGAGAGCCTGGATCAGCCTGTCCGAGGTGTCGAGCCTGGGCTCAGGTGTGCGGTGCCTGCCGTGTCTGGCCGTGCCGTGCCGTGCCGTGCCGTGCCGTGCCGTGCCGTGTCTGGCTGTGCGCCGCCGGGGCGGAGGGGGAAGGGGCTCGGACTCCCCAGGCTGCGCTTTGGGAAAGCCTCTGGCAGCAGAGCAGTGATCCCAGCAGTAACATTGCACGTCCCAGCGCTCCTAATGGGAAGCAGATGGCAGAGAGAGGCCTCTCGCCCTGCGCGCTCAGGATGCTCCTGGGCCGGAAACGCAGCGGCGGGGGGAGAGGGTTCGGCAGCGCCGGGCAGGGGGAGAGGGAAAGGGTTCGGCAGCGCTGGGCAGGGGGGAGAGGGAAAGGGCTCGACAGCGCTGGGCAGGGGGAGAGGGTTCGGCAGCTCCGGGCAGGGGGAGAGGGTTCGGCAGCGCCGGGTAGGGGGGAGAGGGTTCGGCAGCGCTGGGCAGGGGGGAGAGGGAAAGGGTTCGGCAGCACTGGGCAGGGGGAGAGGGTTCGGCAGCGCCGGGCAGGGGGGAGAGGGTTCGGCAGCGCCGGGTGGAGGAGCAGGCTGGGGGCAGCTGGCAGGGGCAGCAGTGAGGGCAGGCTGGGCAGCCCTGCTGGGCAGGGGAAGGGGCAAAGGCTCCCTGCACCTGTCTGTCCTGGCAGGAGGCAGGTCACTGTCAGGATGAACTGGGGGATTTCCTTGAGGGGCCGCCCCAGATGGTTCTCTCTGTCTGCATCTGTCCCCGGGGCCAGGCAGGAAGGCGAAGAGGGACGGGAGAGGCTCCCAGGAAAAGGTTCTGCCAATGAGCAGCCTCTTGGCTGCTCCCCATTTGGTGCTAAAAGACACAGCTGCAGGCCCTCTCCAGCCACTCATGCAGCAGCAGGCATACAGCTCCTGCAGATGCCAGACAAGCTCCAGCCCCAAGGTTCTGAGCTCCCAGAGCATGACTGGCAGCTGGTGGTGATGCCCTGGGCAGGCAGAGCTGGCAGCTTGGGCACCAAGGGCATGCTGCTGGCTGTGGTGCCCTGTCTCTGGAGCACACTAAGATCCACCTACCAGTGCTGCCACCAGAAGCTGTTCCATCTCCCTGGGCAGGCAGTCTAAGCCTGCATGCCTTGGAGAAAGGGAATATGGTTTTGTCTACAGCAGCCATCAGCTGTCCCAGGAGGGGCAGGACTGGAGGCTGTAAAGCCAAAGAGGCTCTCACCTTGTCCTGAGCCAAATACCTGAAACGTCCTCGGACCTCAGTCCTGTTCTCAGCCTGTGCAGATGGCTGAGTCTTGGTCTCTACTGTGGAGACTTCTGCCTTGCTTTGCCACAGATGCCCTCTGCACTCCTCAGAAACCAGCAAGCCCTCACTGCCTGCTGCAGAGCTGCTCTAGCAACTGTGAAGACTTCATCACATCAACTTGGCAGCATGTCCTGAGGCAAAACCTGTGCCACTGAGGATCCTCTGCTCACTGGCTTGTGTGGAGTGCCCTGGGCTCCAATCCCATCCCCTGCAGACTAATGGCTCCTTGGAGAAGTGAGGACAGCAGCTGAGGGCCTCCTAGAAGCCTTCCCCTGGTTGCTAACTTGATGTGGTTCCCTTTATCTCTTCAGCACACCCTTCCCCTTTGAGATTTCGACTCTTGCCTCCTGTCCTCTGGCAGGAAGGACATTTAGCAACTTCTGGTCCTGTGTCTGTAGGGTGCTGACACCGAGGGGACCTCTGGCTTGATACGGAGGCTGGGAGGACCTGGGTAGGGGCTGTGAGCAGAGTGTGTGCATGGAAGGGCAGAGGGAGGAGCCCTGGAGGATGGGTTGGGATGGAGCAAGCCGCGGGGTAGGGTGAGTGGGATGGCAGTGAAGGAAACAGGGTTTAAGGGCAAGAGAAGCAAAAGAACAAAAAGGTGGAAGGAGGCAGGGAGTGTGCTTATGGTGAGGGGCAAGAGGGGATGATGGAGAGACTGGGGAAACCAGGATGAGAAGGTGTCTGGGGTAGAGGAAGAAGATGAGCTGCGAGGAAAGAGGAAGGGGAGCTGGGGGTAGAGAACTGTGCTGCAAAGGCAGGGGAGAAGGGGGGGCTGTGCCTCGGGATGTGTGGTGCAGGGACGTGAGGTTTCCTGGGGTCCTCGGGGGTCTGCGCTGGGCTGCAGGCACCGATACAGATCCCAGGGACATGAGAGGGAAGGTCTGGCCCCAGGGGCAGAGAGGAGCTGTGGACTTGTGCTGGGAGCCCCTAGAGCTGGAGCTGCTCCTCAGCCAGCTCTACTCTGACCCCAGCACACGCAGGGCACGGCAGCAGCAGCTGCCTGCTGCCATCCACTCGCTGTGAGCAGGAAATAACAAAGCAAACCGCAGAGGAGACAGGAAATGATTTGGGCAAGGCAGGAGCCATTTTGTCAGATGAGGCTGTGAAATGTTTGTGACAGGAGCTCCCAGCCCCCCCCCCCCAGCTCCCCCACCACTGCTCAGCACCTGCAGCAGAGCTCTCAGCTCTGAAAGCAGCCACTAGTGCTGTGTGCTCTGCTGGGTACCACACGAGCCTGATGTCAGCTCCTGGGGGGCATTTCAGGCAGCCAAAGAGCCCCCAGGACCCAGGATTTGTTCACAGATGTCACCAGATTGGCATCGTGAAGCTACCCCAAGCCCTCCACCCCAGCACACCGAGGGTCTGCCCCAGCCCTTGGGCAGCAGAATAGTTTTTGGGGTGACAATGTGAGGAGGAGAGGTTTAACCAGGAGGGGAAAGCAGCCGAAGACTGGAGAGTGTGGGGGGGTGCTGGTTTGCCAGCTCCCATGGTCACAGAGCTGCACAGCCACCCCTGCACCCTCCTGTCCCCAGCCCTGCTCCTCCCTCAGCACCCTCTGCTCAGCCCCACAGCTCTGCCCTGCAGATGCAAATCAGGGCTCAGCAGGCCTGACCTTTTTTGGGTGTTTTGAAGGTAAGGGGAAATGGGGAAAACCCCTCAGGATCTGGCAGTGCCTTTTCAGCTCACTTCTACCAAAAGAAGCAATTTCTCCAACCCCACCCCGTTCTGCATTGAAATGGGTCCAGAACCTGTCCAACTCACCCTCCTGGGCACTCAGCACATCACAGAGCTCACAGCTTAGGGGTTCAGCCTCAAGGCAGTGTGGGGTCCCCAGAGGCGACAAAATCCCCATCCCCACTGCTCACTCTGCTGGGCTGTGATCTGCTCTGCTCAGCAGGGCTTTTCTGGGCTGAGAGGAGACTCAACTCACAGTCCCAGGAGTGCTGCCTTCACTGCCTGGGCCAGGCAGTGGCTCCGGCTGGGCTGGGAGCTCTGCTGCTGTCCACTTGGCCATTGCCTCCCACACGTGGGTTTGGAGCAGATGTCCTCTCATCACCTTCTGCTCATGTTTCCAGCAGCCCTCTCCCACCCAAGACCAATATCTTTGTGCAAGCCTAGAGCTGCTGAGCCCTGGCTCTGTGCCCCAGCTCAGCTGCCACCTTCCCACAGCAAAGCAGTGCCCTATGTCTCCTGCTTGCCAGTGCAATCTGCTGTGCCTAAACCTCTTGGCTCCCTGAAGGAGAACCTCTGCTAGAGGCTGCTCTGTCCCCTTGGTGGAAGCTGTGAGCAGGCTGCAGCCCCACGGCAGCTCCTGCAGTGCTGGGCTGGGGCTGACGAAACCAGCCTGAGGCCTCTTGGCATTTCCTCTGCAGGTATTGCGAGAAGAGGTCTGTCTCAGACACCTCCTCAGGGACCATCAGCTAAGAACATCAAGCTCAGGACTAAGGAGCCAGAGGAGGGGAAGGAGCCATGTTCCAGGCCACGGGACCTGCCAGCCCCGCCCCGGCTCATGTGCGTGATGGTTTGTATGGGAGCCTCTTGGCGGGGGGAGGCTGGGGACAGAAGCTGCATCCCGGGGCTGACATCTTAGGGTGAGCAAAGGCACAGTCGCTGCTCCTCGAACCACCAACTGGGGACAGGAATGTTCCAGCAGAAGGTGCTGTTTGCTGAGCACGCTGCAGCCCCAGCGGCAGGCTCTGCTCTGCACGGAGGCGCTCGCCCTGCTCGCCCTGCCCTTGCTGTCTGTTTGTTTGCGTTTCCATGGCTTTCCCTGGTCACAATGAGCATGGAGGAGCTGCTGAGGGCTGGAGCGAGTGGGGATGGAAAAACAGAAAGGCTCAAGAACATCTCCTGCTGGGACAGGATGTGGCCCTGCCCCCAGGGAGGATATATCAGACAGGGGATAGATACTGAGCCTGAGCCTGAGCCTGAGCCTGAGCCTGAGCCTGAGCCGAGCCAGCGCTGCCGAGAAGTGCCAAGCGTGCCAGAGCCTTGGGCCCAGCTGTGTTCCAGCTCCCGAGGGGCAGCCTCTGCCTCAGCTCAGCCTGGAAGCAGCACTTTGACTCCTAGCCCCAGGGGAGCATCTGCGGTGCCTTACCAGTGCCAAGGGATGCAACTGGTTTTACACGGCCCGAGCCTCCTCGCCGCCCCCTGTCCCTCTGCTGACTTTGGCTTAAGTTCTCCCAGCCCTGTGGAGGTCAGAGGAAAATCATGTCCCTGACCTCGGCCCCTGAGAGCAGCTGGGAAACGTCTGAGGAGGCAGCTCAGCCAAGTGAGAGCTTCCTGTGCGCCTCCCAGGCAAGCTGCGTCCAAAACACAAAGGAGAAACGATGGGGAAGGGTGAAGCTGGGGGAGGAGGATGGGAGATCAGCCTGGGGCAGAGGGAAAGGGCAGTGCTGGCCAAGCGGAGCCAGAGCAGCAGCAGGAGGATGGATGAGGAGGCAGAGGACTGAGGTTCTGGGGCCCTGCTGCCCCAGCCCTGGGGACAGAGAGTGCAGAGAGGGCTGAGCTGGTCTGCTGTAGGGCAGTCCTGGCTGCTCCACCTGGCCAGATGTCTGCTTACCTCTTTGAGCCCAGCCAGTTGAGAGAAGAAGGAAGCAGGTGGCTGACTGGGAGCCAGTGGCACCAGGCTTGTCAGTCCAGGCTCTCATTTTGATTTCTCCTTCCCTCCTTAGGAGGCAAAGAACAGCTCAGGAAGCAGCACAGTGCAGCGCTCCAAGGTACCTGCAGCTTTACCACATCCCCCTGATGGGCAGCAAGGGGAACCCCAGTGGGGGGGTGGGAAGGGACCTCTGGGGATCACCCAGTCCAACCCCTGCTAAAGCAGAGGCACCCACAGCAGCTTGCCCAGGATCGCAGTGGCCACGGAGGGTTGGAAGCTCTCCAGAGGAGACTCCACAACCTCTCTGGGCAGCCTGCTCCAGGGCTCAGCAGCCTCACACCAAACAACTTTCTCCTCCTGCTCAGATGGAACCTCCTGGGTTCCAGTGTGTGCCCACTGCCCCTTGTCCTGTTGCTGGGCACCAATGAGAAGAGCCTGGCCCCAGCCTCTTGCCCCTGACATGTCCTTTAGCTCTTGCTGAGCATTGCTCAGATCCCCTCTGGGGCTGCTCTTCTGCAGGCTCTCAGCCCCAGGGCTCAGCCTTTGCTCCTCACAGAGCTGCTCCAGGCCCCTCAGCAGCTTTGTAGCCTCCTCTGGACTGTCTTCAGCAGTTCCCTGTCTGTGACCTGGGGAGCCTGGAACTGGACACAGCAGTCCAGATGTGGCCTCACCAGGGTAAAGAAGGAGGAGAACCAATCCTGCACCAGTCCAGCCCAGCATCAGCAGAGCACTGGAGGGCAAGGGCAGAGTGGCTGCTTCACACTAATGCTCCATCAACTGGCAGCACAGATGTTAGGGGGGAGAGCTGTGCTGGGACTTGGGCACAGGATCTCCCAAACCCCTTCCTCATCCTATCTCCCTTTTTCTGGTGTCCTCTTGCTCAGTCCTTCAGCCTGAAGGCTCAAGTGAAGGAGATGTGCACTGCCTGCCAGAAAACTGTCTACCCCATGGAGAGGCTGGTGGCAGACAAATCTGTCTTCCACAATGCTTGCTTCTGCTGCAAGCACTGCCACACCAAGCTGAGGTGAGCTGATGGTGAGGTGGGTGGGTACCACCTTGGCTCTGCCTACCTGGGTGGGGGAGGTCTTCCCAGACAGTGCATCCCCCCTCCCACCCATCATGGCCCACAGCTAAGGACTCTCCAGCCCACTCAGCACAGCACTGCCTGCGTAGTCCCAAGTCTCAGCTGAGACCCTCCCTGGTGTGGAAGAAGAGCTCCACAGTAACACAGAGCTGAGCTACAACTTCCTCCTACATGACACAGAGCCAGGGCCGAGCTGCCCTCTGGGATCTCCACTTTACAGATCTTAAAGCTGCTCAGAGCAGTGCCCAACATTCTGAGCTGGCTGCAGGGAGCAGATGCCCCTTGCTAAGAGTCCCCTTCCTGCACGTTCCCTCCTCCTCCAGCCCATTAATGCTGCTCCCAGCACCCCCAACAACATCTCGAGCTGGCTGGAGCGAGCAGTTGGCCCTTTCTGAGGGTCCCCATCTGCATTCCTCCCTCTCCCCATGCCCCCAAGCCTCACACTCCCCAGCCCAACCTGCAGTCCCCGTGCCCAGCTCACCCTCTCTCCTCTCCAGCCTGGGCAGCTACGCAGCACTCCATGGGGAATTCTACTGCAAGCCTCACTTCCAGCAGCTCTTCAAGAGCAAAGGCAACTACGACGAAGGCTTTGGGCGCAAGCAGCACAAGGAGCTGTGGGTGCACAAGGAGGTAGAGAGTGGGACCAAGTCGGCATGAGCGGGGCCAGCCCAACCTTCCCCGGAGCCCAGCAGAGGGCACGAGCAGCGCTGAGCCAGGAGCTAACTGAGCTGATGTAAAGCAAAGGGGACACAAGGGGCTGCGGGCGGGAGGGGAGGCAGCACAGCCCGCCTGGGAGGGTGCTCAGAGGGGTCCTACACCCACAGGGACAGGGCATAGGCAACTGGGGCAGAGCTCCCAAGCCCGAAGCCCTCTCTCTGCAGGCTCCTCTCTCCCTGATGAGATCAGACCAGAAGTTGGTGCCCCCACGGGAACCCCAGCCCTGGTCACAAGTTTCAGGCCTGCCACCATGGCCAAGGAGACGACCTCGGGAGGGAGCTTAACCGAGACTGCAAGTCACAGCAGAGCTCCAGCTCCTGCCACACCAATCCTGCCTTGCTGGGAGGCTCTGAATAAGGAGGGTCCTTGGTTTCCATCAGCTCAGTTCAGCTGGGGTTGTTCAGCCTTAAGGATGTTGCCCTGCAACCGTTTCTGTGTCTGTCTTTTTTATACCTGCCTCTGTCCGGTACGTTCGGCGCTGGGGCCTGGCACAGCCACCCCTGTGCTCTTTTATTTTTGTAATACAAAGGTTCTGAGCCTTCCCTGTCTGCTCCTCTCTTCCCAGGGGCCCGGGGAGGTGGCACCAAGGGGCAGTCTGTGTCTGTGGAAAGAGCTCCTGCCCACGTGGGAGCGAGGCAGCTCCTGGGTGTATGGCTGTGATGGGAGGAGTGAGGCAGCTCCTGGGTGTATGGCTGTGATGGGAGGAGTGAGGCAGCTCCTGGGTGTATGGCTGTGATGGGAGGAGTGAGGCAGCACTGCTGGGTGTGTGGCTGTGATGCCATACACAGGCTCACAGGATGTCAGGGGCTGGAAGAGACCCGAAGAGCTCATCCAGTCCAACCCCTGCCAGAGCAGGACCAGACAATGCAGCTCAGGGCACACAGAACACATCCAGACAGGCCTGGAAAGGCTCCACAGAAGGAGACTCCACAACCTCTCTGGGCAGCCTGTGCCAGGGCTCTGGGACCCTTCCAGTCAAGAAGTTCCCCTTGTGTTGAGCTGGAACCTCCTGTGCTGCAGCTTCCATCCATTGCTCCTTGTCCTATCCCAGGCAGCAGTGAGCAGAGCCTGTCCCCCCCTCCTGACCCCCAGCCCTCAGATAGTTATGAACATTGATTAAATCCCCTCTCAGTCTTCTCCAGACTAAGCAGCCCCAGGTCCCTCAGCCTCTCCTCATCAGGCAGTGCTCCACTCCCCTCAGCATCCTCTGGACCCTCTCCAGCAGATCCCTCTCCCTCTTCAACTGGGGAGCCCAAATTTGGTGGCCCAGTTCCTTCCACTCCCATATCAATAAATGTTGTGCCCTGCCTCTGAGCAGACGCTGGCTCCATTCCCTCTGCAGCTGGCACAGTGGGCAGGATGGGCATCAGAGCTGGCCTGCTTGGTGCACTGCAAGGTCTGGGCTGGATCAAGCCCATCTGCTGAGCTGTGATGTTTGGGCAGCAGAGTCCATACAAATCAATGAGCCCAATGAGAGCTGCCAGGCTGGAGAGCCCAATGTAAGGAAACCAGGGAAAGGTGAGTCTGGGGGTAATTATTATTTACTTCCCTGCTCCACACATCCCTTGCATGCCTGGCTGGAAGGAGTAAGCTCTGAGGAACTCTTTGAAATGCTACAGGAATGAGGCTTCTCAAAGCCTACACAGCACAGAAAGTAGCAGAACCCACACAGCTGAGCATCAGCTTTTGATAGGACCAGGACCAGCTCCTGTGCCCTCACTGACTGCTAACATCAGCTCCTGTCTGGGAGGATCCAGACACAGCCACGACGACAGGCACCAAGGATTGAAGAGGGGAAAGGTTGGTATGGGTAGTCCATGGAGGCCCAGGAGGTGTACAGAGGTATCCTTAACCCAGGTCACTCTGGTACTCCTCCCTTGCCACAAGTCCTTCTGGGGTTGTGAGTGAGCACCAACAGCCAGGCAGAATCTCCATAACTGCCCTTTGCTGGCCAAGCTGTCTGCAGTCACAGCTGCTCCTGGGGGAGACAGGGGCTGGATAAGCCCAGGAGCCTGAGGGCCCTCCTGGTGCACAAGTTACTGCTCCTCAGCTAAGCTCTGTCAGGATTTACACTGCCAGCACAGCAGGGACAGCACACGGAGACCCTGGCAGGGCTCCAAGTGAGTTTCAGCCTCACCAAGTCTGTCACCATCCCCTAGGTGCTGGCAGCTCCTCACAGCAGCACACAGGTGGCAGATTTACACCCTAACAAAAGCCATTTTCTGCAGCCTCTACTGACACACGGCCAGCAGCCACTGCTCTGTGCAGAGGGGCTCCTGATGCTGCTGAGGGTGGCCTCTTGTGAGGGTCTCCTGGTGCTGCTTGAGTGTGGCTCTTTGGGAGGGGCTCCTGATGCACTCGAGTTGTGGCTTCTTCCTTCCCTAGGTGGGAGTAGAAAATGAAAGCAGACTCCTTGGGTTTGCTTCCTGTTTCTTGCTGGCTTCACTTCCCCATCCCCTCACCACCGCAGGCTGCTGCTCTAAATCAAAGTGCTTTTAGCTGGCAGAGAACAGGATGACCCCGAGCCAGCAATGTGCCCTTGTGGCCAAGCAGGCCAATGGCATCCTGGGGTACAGATGAGGCCTCACCAGGGCAGAGGAGAGGAGCAGGAGAACCTCTCTCAGCCTGCTGCCTTCACTCTTTGAGCACCCAAGGAGGCTCTTTGCCTTCTTGGCCACAAGTGCACATGGCTGCCTCATGGGGAACTTAGTGTCCACCAAGGTCCTTCTCCATGGAGCTGCATCTCAGCAGATCAAACCCTGCTCAGAGGGCACCATACAACCTGAGATGTGAATCTCATGTTCCCAACCAAATGTTACCACTGAAGAGATGGAGTGGAGAGGAGAACCAAGGCACCAAGCTTTGGGAAGGGCCTCCTCAGGTGAAGGTTAAGTGAGAGGTTCTCAATTCCTCCCTCAGCAAAGGCAGGACTGTCAGGGCCTCACACACATGGAGGGTGTCAAGGAGCCCTGGGATGTGGTTATTTCTGGTCCCACAGAGGCTGTTTTGTCCTGGGAGAACTTCTCTTGTCTGGTTCTCATCTGCTCTGAACAGCACAGAGCAGCACGCATGGACTCGTTCCACGTGCAGGGGTTTCTCTTGCATCAGCTCCTTTAACCCATTGAAGGTCTTGTTGGCTCCTACTGTACATGAACAAATACTTCAGCATTTCACTGACATGGCCTGGGAAAAGGTGAGGAGAGGGAAGGTTGTGGTTAGGGCCTGAGGGGTGCCAGCGTCTCCAGGGATCATAGTGGCATTCGAACCACTGCCTGTGACACCAAAGACCTGGAGCTGCATAAACAGAGTGAGCAGGACCAGGAAAAAATGAGCATTTCAGTGAGTGGTGGAGATGAATTTTATAGGAGCTCTATTTCGGTCCTCTCCTAAGATAGCTGGAAAAAAAAGAAGGCCTGAAAATATTTGGCAATGTGGTTACCAATTCCTGTGCCCTGCTCTGGGACAGCAAAGCTTATCCTGTCCCAGATCCCTACTGCACTCAGTGCAAGCCTGCCCAGTTTCCTCCAGTTGTGCTGGGAAGCTCTGGAAGGCAGCTGGTGACAGCTCACAGTTGTCTGAAGCGCAGAGGCCTCCAAAGTTTTGCTTTCTCCATTGCTCAGTTCAGAGAATTGTTTTGGTTGGAAAAGATCTCTAAGAATCCAACCACTGACCCAACACTGCCACAGCCACGTCCCGAAGACCTCCAAGCTCAGAGTCCAACTCTTGACCCAACAGCACCATGGCCACTAAACCATGGTCCCAAGTCCCACAGGTTTCTGGAACACCTCCAGGGATGGGCACTCCACCCCCTCCTTGGGCAGCCCATTCCAATGCCAATCATTCTTGCTGTGAAGGACTTTTTCCTAACATTCAGCTTAAACTTCCCCTGGCACAGCTTGAGGCTGTGTCCCCTCATTCCATCCCTGGTTGCCTAGGAGCAGAGACCAACCCCTCCTGGCCACAACCTTCCTTCAGGTAGCTGTAGCAATGAGGTCTGCCCTGAGCCTCCTCTTGTGCAGGTTGCACACCCCCAGCTCCCCCAGCCTCTCCTCACAGGGCTGTGCTCCAGGCCCCTCACCAGCCTTGGTGCCCTTCTCTGGACACATCTGAGCATCTCAACATCTTTCTTAAACTGAGGTGCCCAGAACTGGACACAAGGCTCAAGGTGTGGCCTAACAGTGCTGAGTACAGGACCAGAAGGACCTCCCTAGTCCAGCTGGCCACACCACAACCTCTCTGGGCAGCCTGCTCCCGGGCTCTGGCACCGTGCAGGGGCCACACTTACCTGATCCAAGCAAAAATGCTTCCCAAATAGGACAATGGTCACAAATTCCTGCAAGGAATTCTCCTTCAAGCCTTCTCCTTTGGCTGGAAGGAAAAGGAGTTAATTCTTACTGCCTTACCCTGAGGCACCAGTCAGGAAGTGAGAGCCACTGCACTGCAAAGCACCACCAGAAGGCTTTCATATAAAGGATAATTTTATTGTAAATAAAAGGATACATTGGCCTGGCTTTGCACTGCAAGCCCCCGGTCGGTATATAGAGACTACTGCTTCAAGGTTCTTCTGCACAATCCAGGTTAAAGCAACTTCTCCCTGCTCTGCACAGCCTGCATCAGACAGGAATGATCAAGTCCCTCTGCTCCTCTCTGAACTGCCTCCTCACCACATCTGCCTTTGCCAACTGGCAAACTCAGAGCTGCTCAGGGAGGTTTGCTCCTTACCAAGCTGGGGTTTAGCAGCCTGAAGCTCCCACACCACTCAAGCACAGAGGACACTAAAGGCAGATTGCGACTCTTAGCTCCGAGGGCAGGCACTGAGGTGATGGCCACAGGGTAGTACAAATGAGCAAACCTTTCCCTCCAGCAGCTATTAACCTAAGCACCAATCTCTGGGATCTCCTCAGCCCACCCTGTACAGCTCAACTATCTGGTCTTTGCCTAGCAGAGCAGGGCTGGACCTGTCTCCTGAGGTTTCACAGGCGGCCCTGGCTCTCTGGGCACAACATGTGTCACCTCAGCAGCTACCAAACCCCCTCTTGGTCAGTTTGGTTTTGGTAATTATTAATGGCAATGGGAACCATTTGGAGCAGCTTCCAAGCCCTTTGGAACACTACTCCAAAAACATGAACAACAATGACAATTAAAAAGAAAAAAAAAGAATAAATCCAATTTGCTGCAAGCTGCCACCAGCAGAACAGGCAAAGATCAGATTGTCCTGGAGAACAAGCAAATAACCTGGAATGCACAGAGTCGTCACACCGAGACCAAAACACCAGCTTTGGTTTCCTGACAAGCTCAGGGACAGCCAAACCCCCTCTCTGGTGGGAATCTCAGACTGTTGCAGGGTAACAGGACTCCTATGAGATAATTTTTTCCTTCCTACAGAAGATTCTTTGTTTCTGCAGCACCTTCCAGCAAGGATCACAGAATGGGTTGGGTTGGAAAGGACCTTAAAGATCAGCCAGTTCCAACCCCCTGCCATGAGCAGGGACACCTCCCAGCAGAGCAGGCTGCTTGAGGCCTCATCCAGCCTGGCCTTGAACACTTCCAGGGATGGGGCAGGATCCCAGCCCTTAATGTTCACTAAGTATCCCTTCCTGGAAGGAGCAGCAGAGCACACAAGCTGACATTTGGAGTGGACACAATAGCTGATTGTCGGCCTGGCACTCCTCCTCCGCTCTGCCCTACATCTTCAGTCTCAGTTGTTGCCAATCCAAGCCAGGGCAGAGGCCAGATGCAATTCAGTTTAGAGGCACAGTTACATTGATCTCCACTTGAAACTTTCTTTGCTGCCAGTTGAGAGGCTGGAGTGCAAGTGTCAGCCCCAAGGTGCTCACTGGAGCTCAGGGCTTTTGGAGATTCAAAGAATGGGTTGGGTTTGAAGGGATCTTACAGATCATCCAGTTCCAGCCCCCAACCATGGGCAGGGACACCTCTCACCAGCCCAGGTTGCTCAAGGCCTCATCCAACCTGGCCCTGAACACCTCCAGGGAGGAGGCATCCACAACCTCCCTGGGCAACCTGTCTCCCCACTCTCCCTATAAGGAATTTCTTCCTGATACTCAGTCTCAATCTGGTTTATCTACCTATGAATCCAAATCCTCCTTTTGCCATAACCAAGAGGACTGTGAGGAAACAAAGAGGGTTCTTTTGACTCGGTTCCACTTGTTATAAACCACCAGCAAATTCTCTGCAAAACCAGCTGCTTTTTTTTAACCTTTTTTAAACTCATAAAGGCGTCAAATTTATTTCCCAGCCTCCCCCTCCCCCCGTAACAGTCGAGTCGCTATATATAAAAATCACCAAATATGATATTTTACCATATAAATAAAACAGAACAAAAAAAAAACCAACCCCAAAACCCAAACAAAAGTATGAGGCATCACTGTTTACATGATGTAAAAAGAGTTAAAAAAGAGAAGATACAAACTACATTCATAAAAGTGCATCTCCAAACAGACAGGTAATGCTTTGGCTTGTTCCTGTGCCAAACGCTGGCGCTGGGGCAGCTCCTGGCATGCAAGGAGTCCAAGCTGGCAGCCCCAATGTTCTCTGTCACTCTACAGTTGCTATTTAACTTCCACGAATACAGACTGCAGTACAAGTGTGCAACACAGAGTAGGCACATTTCAGCATAGCTGGTGGGAAGGACCAGAAGCTCTGGAGGGGAAAAGGACTGAGCTCATCAGTCCATGATGCTCTTTGCTCTGCTCTGGAACAGCCTTCCATGATGGGTATGAGGTAAAAGCCACAACAGATCCTGAGGATTTAGTTACTTTGAAACATTAAAAGTGACACTGTTTCCACATGCCCTGTTCTCCCAGAGCACAGCAAGGACAGACCACGGAAGAAGGTCTCAATTTGGTGAGGACGAGCCGAGGGTAGAGAGAGACCTACAGGGACAGGACCACTGCACTCTGCATCGCTGCTGGGGTGGTGTGAACAAAAAGCTTCCAATCTTTGGTATCTTTAGGTGCTAGTTGCAAGGCTTGAAGAGTGCCCCCAGGCCCCCAGGAGAGTGCTGACCACCTGCTTCTGCCACAAAGACTGCAGGAAGGGTTTCCCCTTCCTCAGCAGCCAGTCACACCACAGCACCACGGCGTGAAGCCAGGCTGGAAGCCTCATGTCTTCCCCTCCCGTGGGTGCAAGCGACAGAGAAGTGCAGGCCAAAAGTCAGGCCACGAGCCTGGACCATTTGGAGTCAAGTTCCAGGTTTGGGAAGGATCATTAGAAGTGCTCTCACTAGACTTAAATAAATTATGGAACAAGGGCTTTCAGAAAAGATATCCCCCTAAGTGCCTGCAACCTAAACAGTGCATCCTTGCAGTAGTGCAGGAGGGCCTGAAAGTGAAACCACCACCAGCTTTGCTTTCACCTACTACACACTGCTCAGCCTGGCACAGAAAAAAAAAACACCTCAGATTGTTAAATCCTTGTAGGGCTTTTGGTTGCTAGGGGTGGGGGTGGGGAGGGGTTAGGGTTCTTTTTTCTCCCTTTTAATTCAACACAATATTTACTGCATGTTCCAGGAGTTTGCTTTCACTAAAACTTGCCTTGTCCTGCTCTTTGCCTTCAGTTAAAAACTTAATTTGTTTTCAAGTTTTTATGGTGGAGAAGAGTGGAGGTTAGGTGGAGCCTTCAGATGGTTTCCAGCACAAGAGCACAACACTTCTAAGTGTTGCTCCATAATGCAGTATTTTAGCTACTAATACATTGCTTATTTTCCTTTCAAACAGGTAACTTCAAATTACTCCACAATCCCCAGCACTTCAAACCTGCTGGGTCCTTTGGAGTGAAATAAGGACCAGCAGTGCCCAAAGCCCACATGGTGTTCCAGGGCAGCCAGCCACCAGGACCTCAGCCCTCAGAGATGTGGCAACCTTTCAGATCCAAACCCACCTGCAGACATTTTGCTGGTACCTGGCGTGGGAACCTCCAGGCCATTTGAGAAATGCACCAATGTTACAAAGGTTCTCCCTGGCTCCCTGTTTGATTCAACTCGCACAAAGAGGGCCAGAACACTTGATGGGAACTCTAAGTGCACACTTGCATGCCTGTAAACCAAAACACACACATGGAAGGGTTGAACTTGATTCTAACTTACTGTGCACAAGGACAAACTAGTGTCCAGCTACTTCTCCCCATGAAAAACTCAGTTTTCCATTAGGCCAGGTCCTCAAAGAAACACAGAAGCTTTTCTTGAAGTAAATTTCTGGGCACCAGCTGAGTTATCTTTGGTTTAAGGGATGGTAAGGAGTTACCAGCCAAAAAGATAGGTGTGACAGAAAGCTGTTCTGCAGAACTCCCTTCCACAAGGCTTTTGTTTAGAGCCAGCAGTCCCAGGGACACGAAGCAGGAGCACAGGTTTGCTGGCCACGAGGACACAAACTAACTGACACCATCTCAAGGCTAGGACAGATCAAGCCTTGGAAATCAAGCTCTGGATTCCCTATGGTCAGTGGGAGAGCCCTGACCTCAGGCCCTGGAGTGATTGCATTCTGATTATCCTGACATTTAGCTAGAAAGACCTCCCTCACCCCCCACCCCAAAAATCCATGGTTTCATTATAAAATAACACTATTCACATACTTCTGAATCAATATTTTCTGAACACCTTCAGATGCTGAATACTTAAGAAGAAAAATATATCATCATTATATAGCGAGCGCATGCTCAATGACACATGGCTTTTGGCTGGGCTCGGGTACTACAGATACCTCTAAAGCCCTACCAGTCTGGAAACAGTGACCCACACAGAGAGCTGCTCTGGGTGGCTGTTGCATGTTTCTGTTGTGAAGAGTGTGGCTCCTCCAGTCCCCACTTTGGTTGGGATCTCTCCTCCGTTCACCGAGACGCTGTTCTCGGGCCCGCAGAAAACATTGCAGCCAGCTGCACTGCCACATCCAGGGGACCAGGGCACAAAAATGCAGCTCTGTTTGGACAGCTGTCGGTAGAACAAACATTAGTCCAGCAAACAAAGGTATCAGGCACAAGAGCAGACCCTAGGTTCCTTGGCATCATTTCTCCAAAGGACTAGGACAGCTGAGTTGGCATTTGGAAGATGCAGCACCACAATGGGCAGTTGCAACTAGACCAGACGGGGCACTGGAAGCCCAGCAGGAGCTGCGAGCGAGGGAGGTAATTCAGTACTGGAGCTGTGCAAACTGGTGCCTGAGCAGCTCTTCAGCAGAGGGTCTGTGCCTGGCTTCCACAAAGATCTGCTTTAGAAAGTCCCGGCAGTGTTCTGAAATGTGGGAGGGCAGCTGGGGGTTGGTTGGCTGGGTGGCGATTTTGAAGATGGCTGCCATGGCCTCGTACTCTGCCCAGGGCGGCTTCTCCGTCAGCATTTCCACCACGGTACAAGCGAGGCTCCTGGATGAGCAGAGAGGAAAATCAAACAAACCAGCGGTGAGGACTGACTCACACAACACTGCAGAGTGTTCAGAGGGAGCTGCCAAGCGGCCAGCACCAAGGAACGGCTCTGCAAAGAGCTCTGCAGTGGCTTTGTGCTCAGCGAGCCCCAGCCAGAGCTGCCAGCCTCGCTGCTTTGACTGCTGTCAGAGCTGAGGCAGGAGCCTGCTTTCCACTCTGCTTCTCACTATGCAGAACTGTGAGGTGCCATCTGCTCTGCTCTCCCTGCTCAAATCCTGTTCTCAGTAAACATTTGTGTTAACAATGGGGGACAGGAGGTGCACACGAGATGGCCCTGAGGGTGCTGTTCACCCTCAGCAGTAGCCTGGGTGCTGCTGCTAAACCACAGAATGGGCTGGAAGAGACCTCCGAAGGTCATCCAGCCCAACCCCCCTGCAGTGAGCAGGGACATCAGGTTGCTCGGAGGCATGTGCTGAGTTGTGAGGTATAAACCAAGGTTCAGGCAGTCAGGGTTGGCTGACCCCACAAAGGCATTTCAGCAAAACCCCCTTCAGTGTGTGGCCTCAGAATTCCCACGTGGGGAAAATAAACCCCAAACCCTTAATATCTCCACAAGAAACCAAGCACTGTAGTCTGTCAAAAATCACTGAAGTCTTAACAGCTCCACACTATGAAGGCAGTAAATTGAAATGTCAGGGGGGCAGATGCATCACTGCATTGAAGCCAAACTCCTGGTGAAGTTAATGGAGCTCTGCAGGCTCCTTCGAGACAAGATCATGATTGTAGACATGGCTGAGCCCTCCTCCTGATGCAAGGCTGACACCAAGACCTTCAGAGGGAGATAGGTGTCTGCAGCACTGCAGTGATTGGCTTTTGTTCAAAAAGGATTTCTTTAGGTCACAGATTAAGCAAAAGGTAGTTACTGAGCTTCTGATAGCCAGTGCTGTGTTTTCACTTCGAGGGATGAGGCCTCCACAAGGTCTCTGGGCAACCTCTTCCAGTGTCTCACCACCCTCACAGCAAAGGCCTTCTGCCTGACATCCAATCTGAACTTGCCCTCTCCCAGCTCAAGGCCATTGTCCTTCACCCTATCGCTATAAGCCCTTGTCAAAAGTCCCTTCCCAGCTCTCCTGGAGCACCTTCCACATACTGGGAGGCTGCTCTTAGGTCTTCCTGGAGCCTTCTCTTCTCCAGGCTGAACAGCTCCAACTCTGGTGAGTCTGTCCTCACACCAGAGGTGCTCCAGCCCTCTGATCATCTCAATGTTCTTTCTGTTTCTGATTGCACTGCTCCACCAAAAAGGCAAAACTGCCTCCTCTACCTTTAAGCTAAACCCTCTTTTGAAGTGAAAAGCACAGAAAAAGCATTTTCAGAGGCAGACTTGCATCAGTTGCCAAGACAAGGAAGGAAAGGAATCAAACCCAGTGAATATGCAAGAAAGGGCTTCTTGACAAGGCTTAAAACCCAACGTGAAAACCTTGCACTGGTCTCCAGCCATTTCAGACTTGCTAGAGGAGAGAACAGAAAATGCAAACCATGTGTGCTGGAGTGCTGGGGGCTTGCTCAAGAGCAAGCAGGGCTGTATTATTGTTTAGACTGATTTATACCCTTTAAGCAGATCCGGTTTCTTTAAGACATTCAGCAAACAGCAGGAATGTTTTTCATGTCAAGTCACTCCAGCAATAACAAATAGCTCACATATTCTGCTATTTAGGAAAAAGAAAATTGGAGAGGGGCCTGTAGCAGTGGCAGAGAGCCAGGTGGTCAGATTGGTTACGTCTCGGAGCCTCTCAGCCCTACACATCCACCCTGGGACTGGAAAATTCTGACCTCCCCCTCAAACAGACCACTGGGATTGGAGGAACTGGAGCCCGGCCAGCGGCAGCAGCTCTTTGATGGGAATGGGCCCATGTCAGCACCGAGAGGAAATCCACAACTGCATCAGCCCAGGGGGAAGGGCACGTGCTCCCTGCTCCACTCTCTCCACCAGCATCCCGGCTGGGAGAGTCTGCAGAGCTTAACTCTTTGCAGATGAGAGAGATTTAAGCTCTGCCTCCACTCGCTGCTCGCCCAGCAAACAGCACCTTGCTCTGCTGTGCACTCACAAACACAGCTTTTGTCACTGCCATCTACTTCAGTTTAGAATTTCACCTGTTTGAAGGCCTCCAAAGCTAATATTTTGTCACGGGACCATTTTGCTGTTAGCTTTTCCATAGAGGCTGTTTCTTGGCTATGCCAATAATAGCATGGCTACGGTTTCCATTCAGGCATCAGATCACCTCTGATCTGACCTCTGTCTTTAGTATTATTCCAGGTTTGGGTATCTTTCCTTTAAAGATTAAATTCTATTCCCTTCATTTTCAGTATGTTACAAACATAGCTCTCATTTGATAACCAAATTAATGGACTGTCCCTACACAACCTTCAGCATCTTTTGCAAGGGATAAAAGAAGGAGCCAGAAAACACAGAATCATAGAATCATGAAATGGTTTGGGTCGGAAGGGACCTTCAAGATCATCTAGTTCCAGACCCCATGCCATGGGCAGGGACACCTCCTACTAGTCCAGGTTACTCAAGGCCTCATCCAACCTGGCTCTGAACACCTCCAAGGACAGAGCATCCACAACTTCCCTGGGCAACCTGTGCCAGTGTCTCACCACCCTCATTGCCAAGAATTCCTTCCTAATCTCCAGTCTAAATCTCCTCTCTTCCCCAGCTCAAAGCCATTGTCCCTTGTCCTATCACTACAAGGCCTCGTAGAAAGTCCCTCCCCAGCTCTCCTCTAGCCCCCTTTTACTGGAAGGCTGCTCTAAAGTCTCTCTGGAGCCTTCTCTCCTCCAGGCTGAACAGCCCCAGCTCCTGCAGCCTATACCCATAGGGGATGTACAAAATCAGCTCTCAGCTTGGTGGAGGAACAAGTGGAAATTGCTCTTGAACAACTAAAGGAGCTGTTGCATGCTGACATTGCACAGCAGAGCCTGCCACGGGTCATGTCTGGAGTTCATATCAACTCCTTCAGTTTGCCTTAAACTCTTGATTCAGACAACAACCTGATTTTGGACATTGAGAGGAGTTTAAGGCTTACAATTTCTCAGAGGACCATGAATAAATCATGCCCCAAGGTGCCTCCTTGAGCAGGGACACATAAGGCATGGTGGGCTTATACTGGCCACGAATGGGAGCATAAAGGGGAGACCAGTTTAATTTTCTCCTTATAGTGGTGGCATCTTCTGAATACAGCTCTGCACTGGAAGGTCCCAGCTGCCTCCCGAACCCTGCGCTGATGACTGCAGTGTCTCCTGGGTGCAACAATACTCAGTTTTTTGTTCTCTCCTGGAAGAGACTGAGGGCTGATGTCATCAATGCTGACCAATAGCTGCAGGGCAAATGTCAGGAGGATGGAGCCAGCATCTTCTCAGTGGTGTCCAGAAACAGGACAAGGGGCAGTGGACACAAACTGGGACACAAGAGGTTCCACACAAATGTAAGTTAAAAATTCTTCACTTTGAGGTTGGCAGAGCACTGGGACAGGCTGTGCAGAGAAGTTTGCTGAGTCCTCATCCCTGGAGGCATTCCAAACCCACCTGGACATGTTCCCGTGTGATTTTCTCTAGATGACCCTGCTCTAGCAGTGAGGGGGTGGAGGAGATGATCTTCAGAGGTCCCTCCAAGCCCTATCATCGTGTGTGTCTTATCTCCCTGCAGGAAAGCTGTAAATTGATCTGTGGACAAGAAGTTGAAGCCTCACCACACGTCTGCCTTCCTTCCGTAGCCTTCTCCGCTGATCACCTCCGGGCTCATCCAGTAGGGTGTGCCGGTGACGGAGCGGATGCCTGTTCCAGACATGCAGATTGTCTGCAGCCGTTTGCTGGCCCCAAAGTCCCCAAGCTTCACATTCCCAGCAGAGTCACGGAGGATATTGGCTCCTGGACAAAAACCAAAAAATGGAGACAGCTGTTACCATGCAATGCAGCTATTGGATCTGCAGCCTGACATCCAACCCAGAAATACCCATGCTCATGGTATGGCTTCTTCCCCATGAAGCCTCAGGTGACCTGCTAGACATCACTCCTGTGACTTGGGCTGCAGGCAAGCCGACTGCTAAGGGCTGCAAACGGGAGAAACTTGAGGGGAAAAACACAAGGAAGTGAAGGGGGAAGGGAAATGGGAGCTGAGTCAGCACCGTCATTGTTATGCTGCCCTTAAACAGCTCCAGCAGCCTATGCAGGGCCCCCAGGCCAGTGGCTGGGACAGATTCTAGCTGCGTAGAAAGGGATTTTACTGGGATGCTGCTCTGGTGACTCTAACTGTTGCTTTTGGGTCAGCTGGAGTGCAGATGGAGCTAATTAAACTGCTTTGAATTTCTATAATAAACAAGTCAATCCCCATTTTACTGAACATGAAGCACCAGGGGGAAAAAAGTCTACTTAAGAGCTGAGCTTGTGTGTGGACACAAACTAAGGCTTAGACACCAAACGCAACTCTTCCTCCAAAGCCACACTTAGATCACAGAATCACAGAATCATTTTAGTTGGAAAAGACCTTTGAGATCCAACCATCTTCTAACTTTCCCAAGGTTGAAGCTAACCCATGTCCCTCAGCACCACATCTACATGGCTTTTAAAGACTTCCAGGGATGGGGACTCAACCACCTCTTTTGGGAGCCTGTTCCAGTGTTTGAGAACCCTTTTAGTGAAGAGATTTCTTCTAATATCCAAACTAAACCTCCTCTGATCAAGGTCAAGAGCTCCACATTGCCATTATCTGGTACATGCCTACATGAAATCCTTTTGCCCTCAAATACAATGCACCTGCACTGGGAGATCACTTCACTGCCCCACTGGGAGAGCTGAATTTGGAACAACAAGTTGTCCACCCAGCACCCTGGAGGCAAGTTAACAGTTTGGCTTAGATGTGTGCAAAGCAGAGGCTAACCCAGCAGGTAGGAAATGATTTGGTAGAGCACCATAAGCACAGCATACGA
Source organism: Ramphastos sulfuratus (assembly GCA_013399055.1). NCBI lineage: Eukaryota > Metazoa > Chordata > Aves > Piciformes > Ramphastidae > Ramphastos > Ramphastos sulfuratus. The sequence continues at coordinate 42,995 of WBNM01019147.1, read as the reverse complement.
GCTGTGACTTAGCAATCAGCATTCCCAGAAGGAACAAGAGGGTATTTTCCCCTCCTGGTCCTTCTAGAGCACTGAAAATAGTTGTGTGCTGTCTACACACCCGCTGACATTGACTCCTAAGGAGATGGGTTGGCACCATGGGCTTATCTATTGTAAGGACTAATCACTGAAGCTTTGTGTGGAGGTTTCTTAAGCAGAGGCAGGACAGTTACAAAAGCCTGAGGTAAGCAGGACTGTCAAGAGCAGGCTTCCACCTCTTATGGCAGTTGGTGTGCCCACTAGCTGAGAAGTGGCACTTGGGCCAAGCAGAGAGGAAAGCAGAAGGGAGCCCACAGGGAAATGAGGATGATTTAGGTGGGGGCAGTGAAAATGTGATGACAAATCAGTCTAATTTTGCTGGGGGGTGAGAGAATAATGAGGAATTATAAAAGAGTGTTCCTTAGAATTAGAGGTTTCCAGTCTTCCTTATTATAAACCAACTGCCACACCCCAGGTCCTGTAGGCACAACAGCTCAGCTTCCCTTACCCAGCCCAGAACGTGACTTTCCCACACATACAGACACAAGCCCGAAGACGGACAACTGAGCAGAGCAACCTTCAGAAGCCTCAGCCAGGACACTGAACTCTAAATGCTCTTAATGAATTCTTTGTTCAGAGTTGCTCTAGCACGTGGCAGATCTGTGTCAGCAGTGCTCTCACCCTTTATGTCCCTGTGCACAATCATGTTGCTGTGAAGGTAGGAGACTCCCTCGAGGATCTGGCGAGTGTATTTCCGGGTCACGTTCTCCGTCAGAGCACCATAAGCCTTCAGCTGGTCTTTCACTGACCCCTGCACCCAAAGCAGACAGAAGGAATTGGCAAAGAAATGACAAACCACAAACCCTGCAGTCTCCATTCGATTCCCATGAGCTGGGACTGGGTCATACAGCACAGTAAGAAAGCCTTTTTGTGAGGCTCTCAGAGCATCTTGCCCTGTGAAGCCCTTTTTAAGAAATACAGGGACATACTCTACAGCAAAAATAGCCTAAGGGGGTTCTGTCTGCTTCCTCCATCCTTGGGCTGGGCTGGTACAAGTATTTGTGAAGACAAGCAATGAAACAGTTCAGCAGACTGATGTGAGCCAAAACTCTCCCTTTTTGCAGGGTCAGTTTTAGCCCAAGCTGCTGTACTACGACTTTGCTGTTTCACTTAGCTTGATTTCCAAGTTGGCCCAAGGCCTCTGAAGTACTTTGGTAGAGCAAATTTAAACTGAAGAGAAGTGGCTTTGGTGGCTAATGAAGAGCATTATTTCAAGTATGAGACATGCAGGAAAAAACCAACAGAGAGGTGGTTGGGGCAAAACCAAAAAGAAAGTGGTGACATTATAACCCAGCAGGGCACTGTAACCCAGCACTACAAAGGGGCATAGCTAGGAGGGCATAAGGTGGAGGCACCGTTAAGGAAAGCACAGCAGCTAATAAATCAGCCAGTGAAGTCACCCATCTCACTTTCTGACCTGTGCTTGTGCTGCCTGTGGCAGCTCTTACCCCTGGCATATACTCCATGAAGATGGTCAAGGTCTTCTCCGCCCGGTCCCGTAAGCAGCCGTAGTACTGAACGATTCGCTCGTGCTGGAGATTCTTCAGCAGCTGAATTTCACACTCCAGGGCACTTACTTCCTATGGATGTTGAAGGAGAAAATAAGGCTCTGTCCTCAGGAATAGTTCATCCTAATCAAGCTGCTCATACCACTGGAAGGATGAGGCCACTACTACAGTGAAGAAGTCTAATCCGCGGCATTGGCTCTCCTGCCTGTTGGGAAAGGCAGATGTTACCAGGGCTTTGTGTTAATCCTTGCTGGGTGAGAAGCAGCTAAGTGTTGGTGTAGAAGCTTTGATGGTTAGAACACAGGCAGGATCATATATGAAGACAGGCTGAGAGAGTTTGGGTTTTTCAGCCTGGAGAAGGGAAGGCCCTGGAGAGACTTTACAGCAGCCTTCCAGTGTTGGAAGGGGACTACAGGGAAGCTGGAGAAGGATTTGTCACCAAGGCATGGAGTGACAGGGTGAGGAGTGATGGGTTCTACTTGGAAGAAGCTGGATTTAGATTAGACATTAGGAAGAAAATCTTCCCCACAAGGGTGGGAGAAGAGATTGCCCAGAGAAGTCATGGAGAGGTTCCAAGCCTGGAAGTGTTCAAAGGCAGGTTGGATGGGGCCTGGAGCAACCTGGCCCTGTCCCTGGCCATGGCAGGGGGGTTGGAATTAGATGATAACTTTAAGGTCCCTTCCAACTCAAACCTTTCTGTGACTCAGTACCAGAAAAACTTAGTTCCTTGTCTTGTTCCTTTAGCCAAGTAGCACAACACCTATAACCTCACTTCTCACCACCAAGCTGAGGGCAATGAGTGTTAAAAATCAATCATAAAAAAGCTCTGAATACAGTTACAGAGCTGCCAGAATCCTTTCTGCAGGAACCTCATTAGAGAGCAAGACTGCAGGTGCTAACAGTTCCTAACTTCTTCTCACCTGTTCTGATCCACACTGAGGAATTTTACTTGGATCAACCTCAGACAGAGCTTCCTCTCCTATTTACATCAAAGAATCTGCAGCTATGCACACAGAACTGACTCTCTTTCTTACTCCTGCCACAGACAACAGGCACAAAGGCAAAAGGCTACCCAGCAGCTCCAGACTGAATCAGAGATGTTTGTTTCCCAGGAAAAGTATCAGGTTCTTGCTGAATCCAGGGAATGAACAGGCTGAACATCAAAGGTATTGCAGCATGAGGATTTATGGAGAAAGGAATGATGGTTTCCCCCAAATTAGTCCAACTTAACCCTCTCCAATCCTGCTGCTGGAAGGTGTGAGGTTCACTTGCTTTGGGAGAGGATGCAGTTTTTCAAGAGCAAGGAGCTGGCTGCTGCAGAGATGCAAAGAAGCAGAGGAAGCTGCTGCTTTGTGCCAACTGATAGTTTGAGGTTTGGAGCTTCAGTGCCTTCAAAATACATTCCAGCCTGTTCTTCCTTGGCTCAGAGTTGCTGTCTGACTTACAGCAGAGACATGGTACAACTTAAAACTTACCAAGTTAGGACTTATCTTGGCACCAATATACCCTAATTAAATCTTCATGGATCACTGATTCCAGCTCAAAGTGAATTTGTTCAATATTGGGAAACTGGTACATTGTTAAACCACCAGAAGGAAGCTAAGAGCCATTCCAGTTGCATCCACTGTGCAGGGAATCCTGTGCCAGCCTACAATTTCCAAGTGCCCCTTCTCACCTCCACATTTCTAAGGTGTTGTCACATCACTGCTCTTGCTTATTCACACTCCACAGATCAATTTGTTTTGAGGACAAGGAGAATTCAGAAGCAGAAATTGGTCATGAATAGACTCAATACAGGCCCTACCATACAAGCACAGAAACTCCCAAGTGCAGGCAGCTTTTTGTTGCTGTTGTCTAAGAAAGAAAAAAGTTCTACTCTTTCTGGGTTTAGTTTCATTCACATCCAAGTCTAACCAGGAACGCAGGGCAGTCTAGTATTCCTCAAGTAACCTGGCAACAAACCAAAAAGCTGAGAAAGCAGAGCCAAAGATTAAACCAGAAAATGGATTTTCGTTTCAGGCTGGAGTTAATAATACGGAAAAGTGATTTTTCATGATCCTTACTCCTCTCCACATGACTTGGAGCCCCAGCCCAAACTAAACGAGGTACCAGCTTTCGAGGACAGGCAGATGCAGGCACTCTACAGGATCTCAAAGTCTGCCAAGTGAGTTTTAGAAGCTGTAATAAGAATTACCTTGCTTGTTTCAGGGCTCTCTGGGTCAAACTGGACCTGCTTAGCTGCCAGCTCCCTGCCCGTGTCCACGTCGTAGCACAGATACACACGGCCAAAGGCTCCCTGGCCCAGCAGCTTCCCTCGCCGCCAGTTCATTGGAGCACTGGGAGCTAAAAAGCAAGAGCAACAATTTTCTCTTTTCATGATACCACTGAAAGACAGGGCCTGGAAAACAAGTCTTATGAAGAGCAACTGAGGGAGCTGGGGCTGTTTAGCTCAAAGAAGAGGAGGCTGAGGGGAGACCTTGTGGCTGTCCACAGCTACCTGAAAGGACCTTGTGGAGGGGCTGCTGCCGGTCTCTTCTCACAGGTTAACAGTGATAGAACAAGAGGGAATGGCCTCAAGCTGCCACTGGGTAGGTTTAGACTGGAAATTAGGAAACATTTTTTCCCTGCAAGAGTGGTCAGGCACTGGAATGGGCTGCCCAGGGAGGTGGTGGAGTCACTAACCCTGGGTGTGTTTAAAAGTCATTTGGATGTGGTGCTTGGGGCTATGACTGTAGAGTAGGGATAACAGTTGGACTTGGTGATCTCAAGGGTCTTTTCCAACTGGAATGTTTCTGTGGTTCTGTGATCTTTTCAGAGCTCATTTCCCATCAGACTGGGTCTGGAACAGGTAATGTGCAGTTGAGTAGACAGACATGAGGCAATCTCCCAGTGTAAGGCAGCTAACGGCAGAACCCTGAACACAATCTAACCTCTTGGGTTCTCAGGATCTGCTGACTGGCACCTCATTAAAATGGAATCTTCTGCAAAGCTAAACTACAGACAAGTTATTCAAAGAGGTTGATGAAATTTCACTCCACCAGAATGGACTCTACAACACTGCTCTCTGAAGAGATGTGGCAGCAATTACAGAGCATCTTCCAGCCCTTTATCTCTAGTTACAACACGCATCTGACGAAGAAGAGCTGGATCAGCCTTGCCAAATCAATCCCACCCAGCTGGGAATGGCTGCTAAGCTTCTGGGACAACCTGAAGGACATTACTTCAAAGTCCTTTGCCAACCAGTGGTTAGCTCAGGGATTTCTCCTGCAGGAAGGATTTCACTGCAAGGCTGTCTCTAGAGCTGAAGATTGAGAAGTCCTAATTCCCCACCAGACAGGGATAAGGTAGGAGCCATAGTGGAAGGGCAGTGTGGGTGTATCTTTACCTGCTGAACAATCAGAGCCTAGCAAAAATGTACACTAGAACTAGACTCAGACTAGACACAGGAGGAATTCTGTTTCACTGAGGGTTGTGTGACCCTGACCCAGGTTGCTCAGAGAGGTGACAGATGTCCCATCCCTGGAACCACTCCAGGTCAGGTTGTTTGGGCCTCTGAGCGACCTGCTCTAGTTGCAGATGTCCCTGCTGACTGCCGGGGAGGTGGACTGGATGACCTTTGACTGTCTCTTTCAACCTGGAGCATTCTCTGATGCTATGAAAAACCAGGCAAAGAAGCCACCTCCTCTATGCCAGCAGGAGGTTGTGAGTTCTCTGGTGAGCACATTGCACAACGGCAGCTCCCGACCCGGAGGTGAAAACCTGAGCCTGGTTTTCCAGCCTGCACTTCACTCCAAGCCCAGTGCTTTAGCTCCAGCTCTGCAAACCACACCACCAGACTCAGGCAGTGCAATGCATCCAATTATGCTGTATCTAACAAGAAACTCTAAAAACAAAGGCAGGAATCAGCCATCTGGACAGTGTGAAAATACAGAAGAGCTGAGAGATCAGCTTTGCCGTGTCTAATTTAATCAGATTTACTGCCAGGCAGTGTTTTACTGTGTTGCTTACTCTGCTGCATTAATGTCTTCATTTTGATCCTTAAATTACTGTCTGGGATATATGAAGTTCATCAGCAATGATTTATATCCCATTTCTTTGTTTATAACAGAAAGCTCCCCCAAAAGCCAATCCAGAGATGCTGTTAATGCAGAAGTAAATCTCTTTGCTAAGGAGCAAGTGAAATAAATGTAGCCCCTAACTTGTGGAAGAACTGAACCACAAGCCTGGCTATGACCCTTAATGTATCAAGAAAATAAACAAGCTTGTCTGGCTGTTCTAAGAACCCTGTGGATCATCTAGATCAAACAGACTCTCAGCTTTTTCAGTTCTTCGCTGATTTCCCAATGCTTTGCACTGGAAAGCAGGATGAGTGAGGTGAGCCTCTCACTCTCTTCTGCTCTCCTGAGACCCCACCTGGAGCACTGCATCCAGTTCTGGTGTCCCCAGCAGAAGGACATGGAAGTGATGGGGTAGGTGCAAAGGAGGTCACAAACATGATGAGAAGGTTGGAGCATTTCCCCTATGGGGACAGGCTGGGAGGGTTGGGGCTGTTCAGCCTGGAGAAGAAAAGACTCCAGGGAGATCTTAGAGCAGCCTTCCAGTACCCAAAAGGGTACTGGGGAGAGCTGGAGAGAGACTTTTTACAAGGGTTTGTAGTGCTAGGATGAGGGACAATGGCTGTCAGCTGCAGAGGGGGGACTGAGACTGGAGAGGAGGAAGAAATTCTTTTGAGTGAGGGTGGTGAGACACTGGAACAGGTTGCCTAGGGAGGTTGTAGATGTCCCCTGCCCGAAGGTGTTCAAGGCCAGGCTGGTCTGGTGCAAGGTGTCCATTCCTGTGGCAGGGAGGTTGGAACTAGAAGACCTTTACTGTCCCTTCCAATCTAACCATTCTCTGATGAACGAAAGGCAGCTCAGGTGCAAGACTGCCTGTTCCCAGGGGAAAAAGAGGACCTGTCTTAGAGGTGAGGCAGCCTGGTCTGACAGCACAGCCATGCCATCACCTGGCTTTGAAGGGGCTGCTCAAACCAAGCTTTGGCAATGTGGTGGTTTTGGAGTTCATCTCTAGAAGCCTTTCTTGCCTGTAGCCCCAGGATGCCCTTCCCCAGGGGTCAGGAGGCTCACATTTGGTGGGGATGTTTCTCTCCTGCACGCCGAGGGCGTTCTCGCTGTCGGCGCTGCGCAGGCGTCCCCGGGGGTCCAGGTACTGCAAGGCCAGGCCCAGGTTTTCTCCGTTGGTGCTCAAGGAGCGACTTGAAGGGACCAAAGTGAAAAGGTTGCCCTGGTGCCGCCGTATCCGGGGGAACGTCCTCCGGCCTGCGGGAAAAGGAACGCTCTAAGCTTACAAGTGCAAGGCAATGGCTGGAGGTTGAGGAAGGAAGAGAAGGGAGAGGAACGAATCTTGTTCTGCTCTGTTCCCATGGAGCAGAATCCACTGCCAAACAGACAAGATACAAAAATATACCAGTTTGGGGCTGATGCTGCTCGAGTTCAGCACAGCTTTAGGTCGTTCCCAAAGCAGAAGGGACAGAACGCTCTGTAATGCCCTCAGTGCAGCAGTGCAAGATCTAAATTTGCCTTCTGAAGCAAAAAAAAAAAACTGCTTTGCAGACTACCAGAGGAGCTCCCAGGCTTGTCAACGACTCCACAGACAGCATGACTGTCTAGATAATGTGCCTGGACTGGCAAATTAAAAACTATAAATGAAGATTATGACAAGTTGCACTTCTTAGGAAACGTTGAGAAATTCATTTGCATAAAGCCATCTGACGAGCAGAGATGTGATTCTTTAAGCCCCTGGCATCTTTAGAGAGCCCTGAAGCAAGTTTGCATCATGCATTAGCAAAGCAGAGTGAATTTCTGAGGTGGGAACTCACCAGACATGACCATGGATAGCAACTATGACTGCTGCTCAAGGCCAGCAGGCACTGGGCAGCCTGGATATCCCCAGAGAGGCCCAAGTAAAGGGACAATTACAGTCATCATGGGTTGCTGTGAAGATGTGCCACTGTGCATGGCAGCACAACTCTGGGGTGCATTAAGCAGAGTGTTCAGCAGATCCAGGGAGGTTCTCCTCCGCAGCTACTCTGCCCTGGGGAGACCTCATCTTGAATACTGCCTTCAGTTTGGGACTCCCCAGTTGAAGAGGGACAGGGATCTGCTGGAGAGAGTCCAGAGGAGGCCTACGAGGATGCTGAGGGGAGTGGAGCACTGCCTGATGAGGAGAGGCTGAGGGACCTGGGGCTGCTTAGTTTGGAGACGAGAAGACTGAGAGGGGATCTAATCAATGTTTATAACTATCTGAGGGCTGGGGGTCAGGATCGGGGGGACAGGCTCTGCTCACTGCTGCCTGGGATAGGACAAGGAGCAATGGATGGAAGCTGCAGCACAGGAGGTTCCAGCTCAACACAAGGGCAACTTCTTGCTTGGAAGGGTCCCAGAGCCCTGGCACAGGCTGCCCAGAGAGGCTGTGGAGTCTCCTTCTCTGGAGCCTTTCCAGGCCTGTCTGGATGTGTTCCTGTGTGCCCTGAGCTGCATTGTCTGGTCCTGCTCTGGCAGGGGGTTGGAGGGGATGATCTCTTTGGGTCCCTTCTAACCCCTGACATCCTGTGAGCCTGTGATCTCCAGCACCAGCTGCAAGGACCAGGATACTTCCAGACCCTTCAGCCGGCAGCTGTGCTCACCCCTGGAGGTTGCCATTGCCTCACCTCCCTTTTCAAGCTTGGATTGAAAGGTGTGGGAACAACTCACCATCGTTGTAGTCCTTGTGCTGCATGGAGACGTTGTAGCGCCGCGGGTAGGTGCCTCCTTTCCCTGCTTTGTCGTAGATCTGGTTCTCTCGGTCTGCAAGGAGATGCCAAGAGAGAAGTGAGGCTGCTTCAAAAAGTCTACTGTGTGACAGCAGGTTTGTAGGAAGAGGCAAGAAATAACTTCATAGCTTTGCAGTCAGCTTATCCCCAGTTCTTCTATTTATACAATCCCAGCAAGCAGGGAGGGCAGCCAGCACGGAGCAGGAGCGCCTGGATCAGACCACCTCTGTGGCAGACCTACCTGAGAACTCCTGTCTGTTGTCAGGGAAGCTCTGTGCCCTCGACATCCGGGACTTGCGAAAGGAGGGACTGCCAGGGAAAGAGCAAGAGCACAAAGGTTTGCCCTCTGCTGGAGTCAAGCCTACCAAGACTTTAAATCTGAGCCGTTGTATTTGCCCATCAGGAATGGTGATTCTCAACTCCCTGCAAGAATTTCACTAACCAGACTGTTCCCCAGTGTGGGCAGCCTCCCCTTCTCACAGAATCACAGAAGGTTAGGGGCTGGAAGGGACCCTGAAAGATCATCCAGTCCAACCCCCTTGCCAGAGCAGGATCACCCACACCAGATCACACAGGAATGCATCCAGGCAGGTCTTGAATATCTCCAGAGAGGGAGACTCCACTACCCCCCTGATTGCATGCATAGACATGAGTTAACTCCAACTGCTTCCTTGTGGTGCCATGAACTGGAGGAAGTGAATGGCTACAAACCCAAATCTCAGGTTCTTCACATGAAAGCATGCCCTACCTACAGGAATCAGCTTGGAGCAACCTGAAAAACACGCTGAAGACCAACAGTACAGCTGCTGGGAAGCCATAGTGGCTACTTAAGAGGACCTAGGGTTGCCCACCAACACTTCAAATACCAGCAAAGAAAGAGAAGAAGATCTACAAAGTGTTCATCAAAGGAAGAGCCTTTTTATTTACCTTTGGAATGCATATTCTGTCTTGCAGGAGATAGGGATCTAGTGCAGTGATACACTTGTGTAACCTTAGAGTGGGGTGTTGGGGTTTGTTTTAAAGGAGCAAGTAGAGCTTTGCCTAAAAGAGATTGAAATGCCCTGCAGCCAGATGTTCTTCAGAGCTTTGTATTTCTAACCCAGAGCTACCAAAGCAGCAGTTTGTTGGTGGTTTGCTGGTGCATGGTTTGGCCAGAAAACAAACCAGCCTTCAGACATAGCTAATTCTCTCTAAGAAATATATGGGATATAGGTAAGAAAAAAGTTCCTGTTTCTGGCCAAGAAAATCTGAGATAGAAAGCAGACTTCTGTGGAAGTACAGCTGGCATTTCCATTTGAGCACACAAGCCTCTGCCAGCCTGTACATTTGTACCTGTCTGCTGACCTGTCCAAGGACTGGCAGCTTCCTGACACCGAGTTCTCAGCACTGCTTAAAGGGTCCAGCATCTGCAACACAGAAAAACACCACATGGCAACATCACAGAATTGCAGAATCCTTGTTGGAAGGGACTCCAAGGATCATCTGGCCCACCCTTTCTAGGTGGATAGTGTAGTTTAAATGAGATGACCCAGTTCAGCCTAACACCTCTAAGAGGCTGTGCAAGGGGATCAAGGTCTACTACTGCTTGCCTGGAGATGAAGAATGGAGTCTAAAACTATTTCAAATGTACATTTTTCCTTTTTCCCCACAGAAATTAAGGGCATATCAAATCTCACACACTACTTTAGGCACTGAAGGATTCTGCTGTGAAAAATGAAAGTTTAAGTCAGTGTTGTGCTGGGTTTTGATCCCAAGTGACTTCAGGAACAGTCTCTGCTGGTGCTGCTGCATTGCTGCCTCCACCTGCAAGTCGCCCTTTGGCCTTACTTCCTACTTGTCTGAATGGAGAGGGCAGTTTCAAATGCAAGAGGGTCACACAAACCTGGCAGTAGGAAACCTGAGCACACATGTGTACCCCCAAAACCACTCATTCAGAGGTGGAGACAATGCCCCACACACAGAGCAAGTGCTTCTGGCACTCCAACAAAGGCTTTCAGCTGACACAGCTACAAACAAGCCTGAAGCTTGGGCAAAATGAACCAAGCAGTACCAGTAGGAACAGTTAGTGAAAATCCTGGAGTGAAAAAAGGGGCCTGGAGAGTTCCTGAAAGAGGCAGAGTTGCTGTTTTTCACCCCAAAGCTCCTACTCACACACTGCTCGTTGGTTTCTGGGATGAATTCCCCCTCACTGTTTATGCTGGTGTAGGAACCCTGCCGAGCGATGCGCTGCTGCCTCTCTGGAACGTACCCAGGAGGTGGTGAACTCCGACCTGTGTTCTGGGAACCTGGGCCAGGAAAAGAAAAAAAAAAAGGACATTTTTGATACTTATATTGTTACTGAAATGAGACTGCACAAAATGCAAATAGTCACCTCTACTGCCAGACCTCGCTGATCACAGCAGCTCTGGAGCGAACCGTACAGTCCGGATACAAATGGAAGCAGGAGGTGATGTCACCATCCCTGGATGTGTTGTAAGGTCGTTTAGATGTGGTGCTTGGGGATATGGTTTAGGGGTGAACTTTATAGAGTAGGGCCAGTGGTGGGACATGATGATCCCAGGGGTCTTTTCCAACCTGAATGATTCTATGGTTCTGTGTTCATGAGCACCTGGACTGTCATTTTAGACCCTACAGGGTTATTGGTGAAGATCCTAACTCAGCAGCCACCTACTCCTAACCTCTTCTGCTCAGCTTCCTGAGGGCATGTCAGTATCCCAGGAAAGCAGAGGACTCCAGGAATCCCTGGCTTTGGGGCACAAACCTCACTGCTAATCTCCACTCAGCAGAACAATTACATGTTTGCCTCAACTGCTATCATCTACCTCAAGTGACAGCATGAGTCCTTCTGGTCGTTATCAGCTGAGCTCATCACACTGACACTGAGCAATTTCAGTGCCACGTGGGAGCACCCTTACCTTTGTGAACAACCCAAACATTTCTGGTTTACTGTGTGAAGAACTAAAACTCTTGACGTGCTGGAATGCGTCCAGAGAAGGGTCATGAGGATGCTCAGAGGGCTGGAGCATCTCTGCTATGAGGACAGGCTGAGAGAGTTGGGGTTGTTCAGTTTGAAGAGAAGGCTCCAAGAAGACCTTATTGTGGCCTTCCAGTATCTGAACTGGGCCTCAAGAAAGCTGGGGAGGGACTTTTTAGGTTGTCAGGTAGTGACAGGACTGGGCAGAATGGATCCAAGCTAGAGGAGGGGAGATTTAGATTAGACATTAGGAAGAAGTTCTTCACCATGAGGGTGGTGAGAGACTGGCACAGGTTGCCCAGGGAGGCAGTGGAAACCTCACCCCTGGATGTTTTCAATGCCAGGCCGGATGTGGCTGTAGGCAGCCTGATCTAGTGGGAGGTGTCTCTGCCCATGGCAGGGCAGCTGGAACTAGATGACCTTTGGGGTCCCTTCCAACCTGACAATTCTGTGATTCTGTGTCTAGTTTAGGTGAAACCAGAGAGAGATCAAATCTGCCATTTCTCTTAATTAGATGAGACAGGGAGATGGGCAGAGAGCAGAGAGGATGTTTAGGGGCCAAAGGATGAGAAAAAAAAATCTTATCTGTTAGTGGTACCACCTAAAGAGCTTCTGCTGTGCTACCTACTGACAGAAACTTCACCCCCAGGATTTATTTTCTCCTTGCAGATCTCAAAGATGACACTTCAGAAACAGTAAGCTACAAAATCCCTCTTTGCAGTGACCTCTCCACCTGCAGCTCTCACCAAGTCACACTTGGGAGCTCCATGAAATGCTGTGGTCCAGCCAATCTAGCCAAGGTCACACATGAAATCAGAGACAGCATTTAAAGATCAGCTCTCAGGCTGTTCTCTTTATATTGCTGTCTTTAATCAACTGTGTGTACTCAGGTGCTCTGAAAGATGGGTAAAGATCAGCAAACCCTCTCCCAAGGAAAATATTTTCTAGAGAAGTTATTGTAATAAAGAGTGAAGGCAAACATCAGCAGCAGCTAACTGAAAACAAACTTGGACATAGGAAGTTCCATCTAAACATGAGGAGGAACTTCATTTTGATGGTGCTGGAGCACTGGAGCAGGCTGCCCAGAGTGGTGGTAGAGTCTCCATCTCTGGAGACTTCAAAGTTTGTCTGGATGCCAACCTGCTCTGGCAGAGGGGTTTGGGCTAGATGATCCCCAGAGGTCCTTCCAGGCCTTTTTACAAGGAGTCCCATGGAAAAGACAAGAGGTGGTGAGTACAAGTTACTCCTGGGGAGATTCTGATTGCAATCCAGGAGAAACTTTTAGCCCATGGGCAGTCAAATGCTGGAATCATCTCCCAGGGGAGGTGGTGGATTCCTACACTGGGCAGTTTTAGGACTCAGCTTCACAGGGTGCTGGGCCACCTCATTTCAACTATGCTATGAGCTCGAAAGGTTGGAGCAGATGATCCTTTGGGTCCCTTCCACCCTGGCATTCTGTGATTCCTTTGATTCTTCCAACCTGCACCATCCTGTGAAAAGCAGCAGACACCTTCCAGAGGACTGCAGAAGGAAGAAGGCCCAAGGCTGGCATGGCTGGGAGCACATGGAGAGGTGACTTGGACACAAAGATCACCTACTGCTTGGAGCTAGCACCTGATGTTGCAAGCAGCTCCAGGGGGCTCCAGTGAGGACCCAGCCCAAGTGGTGTGGAGCTAAAGAGGGAGTGTGCTCTGGGCCACCCCGAGGCTCAGAACACACTTTCACTCCTTCCGACACAATGCCAGGGGCAGCCAAAAGGGAGCCCAAGTCCTGCTGGCACCAGCCCAGCTGCTATTGTGGAAAGGCCCCCATCAGTGGGCAGGAAAAGGAAGTCAGCACTAAATCAATGTATATCAAAGGAAGTGAGTGGAAAAAACACAACTGCTGCCAGAATGCTTAGCAATTCTGGTGGCTTGGGGTTTTTTTCTCTTTTAAAATAAAAGTTATCTTTCTGTCCAAAGCTCTGAACTGGTGACAGCAGGCTGGAGGCCTGTCCACTTCAGAAGACAGGAACTACACAGATGCACCTCCTGCCTGCAAACAACTTCAGCTGAATGCTGCTTTTGCCTTTTGGTGTGGTGTGAACAGGGAAGGATCCATGAAATGTTAGGAGATGGGGATGTTCCTCTTCCAAATCCAAGACAGGAAAAACGAAGGATGAAGAAGTGGATTCAAAGCTGAGCTGTTGCCAAATTGCCACCAGATCTCTGCCAGGACCACAAAGATGATCCAAGAGCTGGAGCACCTCTGCTATGAGGACAGGCTGAGGAAGCTGGGGGTGTTCAGCCTGAAGAGGAGAAGATTTCAGGGAGACCTTAGAGCTGCCTGCTGGTACCTGAAGGGATCCTGGAGGAAGGCTGCAGAGGGACTTTTCATAAGGCTGTCTAGCAATAGGACAAGGGGAAATGGTTTGAAGCTGAGGGAGAGCAGGGTTAGAATGGATCTTAGCAAGTAGGTTTAGATGGGATCTTAGGAAGAAAGTCTTCAGTAGAAGGGTGGTGAGACCCTAGAATAGGTTACCCAAAGAGGTTGTAGATTGCTCCCCTCCCTGCAGGGGTTCAAGGCCAGGTTGGATGGAGCCTTGAGCAACCAAGGCTGGTTGAGAGGTGTCCCTGCCCACGGCTGGGAGGTTGATCTCTGAGGTCACTTCCAACCTGAGCCATTCCATGATTTTTCTGGGCCTTTTAACAATGTAAGGGTCTGATACTTTGGCACATTGAGCAAGTCACCCTAATGCTTTCTGGACTGATGAACAAGAGGCTAATCAGAAAATAAACAGGGGCTGGGACAAGAGGAAAGAGCCTCTACAACTGATACAGAAGGGGCCCCTCATTACCATACAGTTTACCCACGACAGACACTCCCTACAGCCTGTTAGCTTTGGCATCATTATCTGGACACCTCAGAATGCCAATGAAGGAGAAAGAGGTGGGTTTTTATTATTATTTTTTAAAAATAAAGTACTTTTTGCATTGAAAAATTGTCTGTTAAAAAAAAAAAAGAGCTGTGGTGATCAGATGTGCATGGACACTGCTGCCTCCTTCACAAGGCTGGGGAATGTTGCTCTTTCTATGCACATTAAGGTCAAACTGGGAAGGATGGGAAAGTCTTTTTCTCCCACTTTCAGTCACATGATTCACAAGCTTTCACCACTTCTTTCTTTCTTTGCTGCTTCATAAAAGCAAGTGGTGCAAAAGGAGATCAGCAGCCTCCAAGCAGGACACAAGCAGGTTTGTTAGACAAGTCTAGTATGGAGAGCTCCTGGTCTAGCCCTCAGGTCCTTCCACACTCAGCTTACTCCCATTTACCTTTGGACAGAACAACACAGATCTGACTCCAGTTTAGGCATCCCAATATGGAGATTGTTCTACTTTAATCTGATTATTGGACACTAAAATTGCTCTGCAAACACTGATCCAAAACCCTGTGATAATTATGCCTCAAGTTCAGACAGTTAATGAAAGTGAAGCACTCCTCTGGCACAGAGGGAGTTGGTTTAGAACCTGGAAACAAAACAACTCTGACATTCCCAGCTCCTGGTACTGCTCTTGTGATTTGCAGCACTTGTCATCTGAAGCACTAGGTCTGACAAGCCCTAAAATAGCTGCTGTAATAAACACAGCCATTCTCTGCTTCTGTTTCCCAGCAAAATTTAGCTTTTCTCACTTCCAAAGCACAAATCATTTACATGGAGCACCAGCCTGGGCTCCAGCCTTCCCCTGCAGATCCCTGTTACTGCTCCCCTTCTTCCTGCTCTTTGCTCACTGAGCTTCACACCAAGCAGACAGATCCTTTTGAATTTTGGATCTGCAAGTCTTTGAAGCAGTTTCAGGGGTTTTAATCTTTTACACAATAAGTTACCAGCTTTAAGCATCCTTACACCACAGATTTGGATTGTACTGCATAGAGGGGATACAGCATGGAAATTGGGCAGGGACACCTCATCCAACCTGGCCTTGAACAGCTCCAGGAAGGAGGCAGCCACATCCACTCTGGGCAACCTATTCCAGGGTCTCACCATCCTCAGACTGCAGAACTTCTTCCTAAGCTCCAGTCTGACCCTGCTCTGCCTCAGTTTCAAACTATTCCCTCCTGTTCATAAACAGCCTTATGCAAAGTCCTTCTGCAGCCTTCCTGTAGGATCCCTTCAGGTACTGGAAGGTAATTTTAAGGTCTCCCTGGAATCTTCTCTTCTCCAGGGTGAACATTCCCAGCTCCCTCAGCCTGTCCTCACAGCAGAGGTGCTCCAGCCCTTGGATCATCTTTGTGGCCTCTTCTGGCCTCACTCCAACAGCTCTGTGCCCTTCTCATGCTGGGGACAAGGTCCCTCCTTACCTAAGCCATTCTATGATTCCACAAACTGACAAATCTACCATAGACAGAAGTCATAAAACCAACAGGAGTCTGTTTCCACTGAACATGAGTTCCTTAAGCTAACAAACAGAAGGAAATGAGACAAAGGTACACATTACTCTGATTCTGCTCATTATCTCCTGTGCTGCTCTGCCAGTCACTCATGACTTGTGCTCTCCTCAAGGGGAGTGAAGGGTTAGGGAACCCAGCATGCAGGGCACTGAGTGGACACACAGTGGCAGCTCCTGTGCTACCAGTTAAAGGCTTGGTCACAGGAGTGAGGACAGATTCCAAAGCCCAACACACAAAAAAAGAGTAATCACAAAAATCCAGGTTGCATGAACTGAAATTGCCAATCTAAATAAAAAAAGCTTAATGGACTCAAGCAAGCTTTCCAGATTTCTAACCTCAATGAACCTGGCTTTAGGACATCCCCTTTAGCAGCTCCTCAGCTGTTCAACAACTTAGTAAGGAACTTTGAAGCATTCTATTGTAAACACATTAAGAGCTTTTGAAATCGAACTGCCTTGTCCTAGAATAACCTTTCAATTTCTCTTGCCTCTCAGAAATGCTATACCATAAGCACTAGTGCCCAAAAGACACATTTCACAAAACAAAGACAAGCAGAAGGGGCAAAGATACTCACTGACAGACAGATGCCTACTTCTGGGTTCTGGCTGCTGATAGGGTGTGCTCACATCCCCCACAGACTGGGAAGTTTTAATCCTGACTTGTTTGGGCACTCCAGAATGGGGTGAAGAACTGGTCTGTTGGGTAAAATAAAATAAAAAATAATGAAATAAAGATGAGACTGAGGAGCTGGAGCAGTCTGGCCACAGTTTCCAAAATATTATGTTTAGTAGCAAGAAAGTTGCTGAGAAACAGTTGGGAGAGTCTGAAATTTTATTAATTTGACAGAACACAAACAATAAAGGCAGCAAAGGAGCAAAGCTTTCCAGTTACAGTGTAAACCAGGAGTTGAACAACTAGAGCATGCTACCCTCCAGCCTCAAATCAAATGCAGGATTTCCAGGTCTCCAAGTTTGCCTTCCATTAGCAGCTACCTGTGCAACCAGCGAGAAGGGGCTGGTAGCACCCACTGAGACCAGAGCATGGAAGAATCTGCAGCTCCTATCACTCACCTTGGCCAGCAGAGCTACACTCTCAACCTTGCACTCTTTCAGAAGCAGTGAGCTAACAACCTGACTGCCTCCAATCTTTAAAAAGTAACCTGACAGTTCAGATGGTCTCAATGGAAACAAATTCTAGAGAGTTTAAGAGCATGAAGAGTTTGGAGATGCCAAGATGAATGCTTCCCATGCTGCTTTTATTCACCCTGAACTCACACAGATAATCTAACTAAAGACCATTTCTCCACAGTGTCCTCGGCTCATTCAAAGCAGGAAGAGGAATGAAGACAGACACAAAGGAGTTCTCCCCAGTTTGTGGAGAAAGACAGAAGGGATAACCCCAGCACACTCTGCAGGAAGAGGAACTGCAGGATGGATTTACAATTGAGGGTATCAGGTTGCTGCCCAGAAGTGATCTCCTTCTTGTCCGGCTCTGCCAAAAGAACCTGCAAGGACACATCAGACTGCAGAAGGTGCTCACCTGGAACTATTCCAGCTGCAGGCAGCTGACACCTCTGTGCACTCCTCATGCATGACACAGGGCATGGGAGCTTCTAAGAGAGGACTGAGCAGGACACCAACCATCTGAGGATGGTGCACTAAGGTCTGAATGCATGAAATCCTGTGAATTGCCAACCTCCCCCCAGCAAATGAGACCCTATACTTGTCAAGGCAGATGCTCAATACTAATGCACACTTCCAATTTTAATCCTGCCCCAGAGTGCTTTGTTTCACCAGATGGAACATTCCCTTCCTCTTGTGCATTACAGGATTTAACTCCAGTTAATTTATTGTATTGAGGTGAGCAGAAAGATACTCCAAGGAAATCAACCCTGACTTCTGAAAATCATTTGAATATGACTGGCAAAGAAGGTGTGAGGCCACTCCATTAGAAAAGTGAAGAATGGAATAGTTGCTCACTTAATGAGCACTTTACCCTTGCAGAGGCTAAGGAGGGAGCCTCGTCTGAATTGCATAAACTCTGCCATGAACAGATTCATGGGAGCTGAACCAAGGGTGCAGAGGTCACCCCATTTATGTGGGCAGTCTGGCTTTAGTACTCCAGGTGTTCAACTTCACCAGTTCTTCCCATTGGCTTCTGAAGAGAGGACTGACAGCTGAAGGGAGCTGCTTGACAACAGAAAGCAGAAGTGAGCCACAGAGAGAGGTGCAAGAAAATTAAGAGAAAGGCTACTGACAAACACAAGCTGTCAGTGCTAGTCACACAGCTACTGCTGTCCAGTTAATGTGGTCTGTAAACATATTTGTGCCAAAGTCATGGCATTACCTTTCCATCCCCAGCAAAAGAAAAGAGCACAACCAAAACAAAATCTGCATCCTGTACTTCAGGAAAAATAATGCTTCCCGCTCCCTCAGTGGGATGAGATCATGCAGCCAAGAAACCTCCTTCAGACTTGTGGGCTTTTGCTTTATCACATGCAGAGCTCTCCTGTCAGGCAACTCAGGGCTGAAGAGGAAGTCTGAGGAGAGGGGGGAAGCAGTGGCACTTACTGAAGGCTTCACTGTTTGTTTCTGCTTTGAGCAAGAGAGGGAAAAACTGCCAATAAAAGGACAACACCACAGTCCTGGCTGCTGGAGGGAAGAGATTTACTGTAGGTGGCTTAGGTAAGGTTAGGTAATATCAAAGGTGGTTTGCAGCCTGAAGTCACTGCAATTAAGAGAGGCTGTAAATGAGACTTGCTTCACTGTGTTGTACCAAAAGCTGAGGCCACCTTTCACAGACTGTTTCCTGACAGCACAGAACAGTCTGACTATGCTAGGTCAGACCAAAGGCCTTCTTGCCAAGTATTGTCTTCAGAACAGCCAGGAACAAATGCTTAGGGGAGAGAATAGGACAAGGAGCAGCAGCATCCCCTCCTACCCCTTCCCAGCTTTTGGCATTCAGGCATTTGGGAAAGGGCTCTGAATGCTCCTGGAGGTCTTTGCGTTTCTATTACCATGGACAATCAAAATCAAAACCAGTGAGAAGTGCATTTAAGTTCTCCTGAAAGCTCCAAGAATTACAGGCATGATTATTTCAAGAGTTTGAGCTCACAGCCTGCAGAACCTGACTGGGGATCAACATTAAAAATCAACAAGCTACTCCCAACAGCTTTCAGGACAGAGTAGCTTTCTGCATCACTCTTGAAAGAATTGGGTGATTTGCAAAGCAAATACCTAAGGCAGCAAAGTCTTTGGCTTGAAAAGCTCTGACCTTAATTCTGAATAAAAGGAAAGGAAAAGGGAAAGATATTGAGTGAACAAAGTTCTCCAGTCACAGATCAGGAGTAAGGGAAATTTCCCTTGTTTTCTCCCCTCTTCAGCTTGCAGTTCAAGTCACTGTCTGAAACAGGCACCTTGACTTGAAACAGGAGCTTGACTTAAAAGTACTCTACAGCAGAAAAGATCCTAACCTGAGCAGTGCAAACCACACTGCCACAGGCACTTGTGGTACAGGGAAGTGAACCAAGACAATCCAATTCATCCTGGGTGTGAACACACCACTATTACCTAAAAGCAACTGAGTTCTACAGAGTAAGGCAAGATTCAGTGCTTTAGGCTGCAGAACTGAAAAAAACCTTCAGGAGCTGTCCTCAGGCTTCTCACCCAGGAAAATAAAAATGCTAAGAGCTGGTCCTCAAGGACAACCTGGTGCTTTCCTAAAGGCAAGATAATTACACTTTTGGTGCTGTGCTATTAATCAAAGGGAAAAAAAAGTTCTCTGTGAACCAAACTCATTAAGTGTTTTCTGAGCACAGTCACTGGGTCCTTGATATTAAATGGCCTTCATATTCCAGCTTCAAAAGCTGCAATGGTTTAGTTCTGAACAGCTGCTGAAGCCAGGAAAAAAAAGGCAAAAAAAAAAAAAAAAAAAAAGAGATACCTATAGCTAAGCCAAAGCAAAGAGGATAATCATATGCATTTGTGTCTGTGCAGTGATTTTACTAATCCCTGGTACTCTCAGATAAAGCTGGCATCATGTTTTAGAGACTTAAAGGTGAAAAAACCCAAACACTCCTCCTTTTGCTGCAGTCACAGAAGTTGTTACCTACATGGTTTCTGTCCTGAGACAGCAACAATATTCTAAGGCTTTTCACATTTGAGCTTCTGTCTAGGAGATCCACTGCTTTATCCAAGTCATCCTGGTTTTTCAAAGGAATAGACAGCTGCAACATAAAGCACAGGGGGAAAACGATTAGAACAAGTAGGGGAAAAGCCCTCCATCTCCTTGCACAACAGGTATTTGAATAAACATTGGAAAAAGGGACAAAAATAATCAGAATGTAAGATAGATCCTGGCTGCTCAGTGACTCCACAGCTTTCCATTCCAGCACTATTTCACTGTCCCTTTCAACAAGGTTTTCCTCCCACGCCAGCAGAGAACTGGCTGACCCTCTGTGAATTTCTCTAAGGCACTGTCCACCACAACATTAATCACTACCTGAATTTGTTCCTTGCAAAGCACCAGTCAGAGACAGGCTCCTGACTCCCCAAAGGGAGCTTTTGTCTCTGAGTACTTAAGAATCCAGACCAAATGATGAAGTGGAAATTGGGTTTCAGATCAAGAAGATTAAGACTTGGAAAGAGGGAATGAAAGGAGAATTTAAACCTTGCTGGTAAGGCCTCGTGGCATTATGCTCAGACACCCTCTGCTCTACAGCCTGCTCACATCTCCAAATCTGAATGTTATTAACACTGAAGAATTCCTTCTTGCCCAGCTCCCCTGGTGAATGAGCTTTTGTATCTCTCAATTAAGGATGAAGTCCTGGATGGTGGGAGGGGAACATCACGACAGGACATGGGTTAGTGGCCATGGTACTTGGGTTTAGGTTGGTCTTAAAGGTAAGAGTTGCTTTTTGGGGTGACCTGGTGGTGAGAGGTGTCACCTGCCTGGGATTTAGGCTGTTGGATGCTGGTGGTGGGAGGTGAGGGGAGTGCACCAGAATTGTGCCAAGACTCAAGGCTTTGCTGAGGGTCCATGGTGGCTCCTGATGGGATGGGACAGGTGACTTCCTGCTGGGACCTCATGTGATAGAGCCCTCAGCAACCTGATCTAGTTAAAGATGTCCTTGCCCACTGCAGCAGGGTTGGACCAGATGACCTCTGAGGGTCCCTTCCAATCTGATGCCTTCTATGGCTCTGAGTCTTCTCCAGTCTTAGTGATTCTATGACTCCATGACTCTGCTGTAGAGGAGCAGCTGAAGAAATGACTCTGGGACTCTCTACATTCCTCAGCCTGTATCTACACTGGACTGCAATGCAGCAGTCAAGATACTTCCAATACCTTTTCTTTTACTTCCCCAAGAATCTCCCAAACAATACCAGTACAAGGCAGCAATGACAGGACTAGGGGCAATGGGTTTAAACTAGCAGAGGGAAGATTTAGACTGCATGTTAGGAGGAAGTTCTTTACAGTGAGGGTGGTGAGGCACTGGAACAGGCTGCCCAGGGAGGCTGTGGCTGCTCCCTCCCTGGAGGGGTTCAAGGCCAGGTTGGACGAGGCCTTGAGTGACCTGTGCTAGTGGGAGGTGTCCCTGCCTATGGCAGGGGGTTGGAACTGGGTGATCCTTGAGGTCCCTTCCAACCTTCCCATTCTATGATTCTCTAAGATGCTGCTGTTCACACAGTACCAGGGTGATGTTTTGTCAGCAGCAGAGTGCCTTCCTCTGGAGCAGAGTGATTCAGCTATGGTTCATATCAGAGTGGGGAAATTACAGAGCACAGAAGACGAGATGGGAGGTGGTGGTGTCATCTAGAGAGAGTGTTGTGAGCCCTGCCAGCAAGGCTCTGTACCTCATTGTTCATGTAGTGCAGGTCCAGTGGCTGGCCAAAGGCTGTTTTCACTTTCTGTTGCACATCTTCATAGCGCACGGGACGGACAAATGGGATAATTCTGGAAGGAGAGAGAGCCACTGATTGAATTCTGAGACCTATTTGATAGTGCAATAAAATTAGATGGCTGAATCATTAAAACCACATTTGAATGTTCTCTTTTCATCCTCAAGCAGGTAGTGAACCTTTCCAGTTTGAATTGGTATTCATTCTTTCAGCAAGGAACTCTTGCTCCCTGGCCTCTTTCCAAATGGTTTGTCAAAATGCAATATTCAGCTGAAGAGTTCCAATAGAATGGCTTTGTCCCTGGGGAGAAAAGTATCCTTTATTAAATAAATGTCTTTCACCTAACAGGATAGAAGATGCACTTTGGCTTAAAGAATACTGCCTCAGGCACCAAACACAAATACATTCAGAGAGAGCTGAATTAAAAGCTGCGGCAAACCAGGCCTTGGTTTAACACTCCAGTATCTGACCTCAGAACTCACATCTCCAAGATGTGTTCCACTTGACAGGTTTCAACAAACAAAGTGTATTATTTATTTATTATTATTTACAGCAAAGTTAGTCCTGAACTCCAGACAGGAGGCATCATTGGGAGGACACAAAGGAATCTGGAATCCCTCTGTCCCAAAAGTGTTGGTGATGTTAGCTTTGTGTTAAGCCCTCTGAATGCTCAGCTCCAACACCTCCAAACATCTGACTCAGACTCAGTGCACTGCCTGCAGTTATCCTTCCAACCCTGTGCAACACAGCAGGGGCTCCTTACCACAGAGGTTGGAAAACATCTCTAAGATCATCCAGCATAACTTGCTACCCAGGATCTCCATGAGCTCTTCTCAGGAGCTGAAGTTACATCTAACTGTAACTGTGCAATCTTTTGCCACCCACATTTGCTTTATTTAAAATAAAAATGCCTCTTTTATTTTTAAATCACAGAGGCCAAATGGGTCAAAACAGCCAATTGTGTGCTGGGCTGTATCAAAAGCAGCAGGGGCAGCAGGTCAAGGGAGGTGATCCTGCCCCTGTGCTCTGCTCTTGCGAGACCACACCTAGAGTACTGCATCCAGTTCTGGTGTCTCCAGCACGAGGAGGATATGGAACTGCTGGAGAGGGTCCAGAGGAGGTCAGAGAGATGATCAGAGGGCTGGAGCACCTCACCTACGGGGACGGGCTGTCAGAGTTGGGGTTTTTCAACCTGGAGAAGAGAAGGCTCCAAGCAGCCTTCTGGTACTTGAAGGGGGGTAAAGGAGAGCTGAGGAGGGACTTTTTCTAAGGGCCTGTAGTGATAGGCTGAGGGACAACTAGAGCAGGGGAGATGCAGACTGGAGGTTAGGAAGTTCTTTATTATGAAGGTGGTGAGGAACTGGAAGGGGTTGCCCAGAGAAGATGTAGATGCCTCATCCCTGGAAAGGTTTAAGACAAGGCTGGATGAGGCAGCCTGATCTAATGTCCCTGCCCATGGCAGGGCAGTTGGAACAAGATGATCTTTAAGGTCCCTTCCAGCTCAAACCATTCTATGATTCTTCTGAAGGAAGCTGCCAAGTACTACCCTGACAGCTGTAGAAAAAGATGATATTCACCATCTTCAGAAGAACTGGCAAGTAAAATACCCTGGATCAGTGAACTGGAAGATTCAGATATGAACTCTAATTCCCAACCCACTATCCCAGCAAGCCAAGGATGTCTACTGCTCAGAAACCCACGCTGCATCTCTCTGCTGCACAAGGCCCAGATGGTTGTTCCTGCCCTCAGGCTCCTGTAACCAGACTTCTCACCATCTGCTTCCACGGGCCACAGGACCATGCTGCATCTCCACCAGCAGCAAGTTAAACAAACAGCTCTGGGACAGGGCTGACAGGCACCATTCTGCAAGCTGTCAGAGCACTCTGAGAGCTGCTTACACCACTGCTGCAACCTGAAACCACTCTTGCCTTGCCACACCTGAAATACTGCCACAATAGGCTTCATTTCTAGCACCACTTAATAAGTTTGCCATCAGGTAGAAATAGGAAGAGCTGCATGGACCACAGAAACTCAAGACCTGCCCTGCTGACAAGGGCAGTGAGCTCAGTGAAACCCCAAACTTACCTCTGGGGCAGCTCAGTGAACCGGGGAAGCTTGTGCTGAACCCGTGCTTGGGATGGCAGAATTAGCTTCCAACACATCCATCCAGCCTGCTCTGCCAGCACTCTGCAGCCTTCCATGACATGAAGCTTTTGTTTGAAACAGCTCCAGTGTCAGCTGGCACACTCAGCCCTTTCCCAGGAAGGGTTCATCTTGCTACCAGACCTACGACCTTCAGCTACTCAGAAATAATTGTCCCTGTTAAAAAGCAGCTCACAATAACATTTTCTACATACTCCTAAGAAACCCATCCACGAAATGATAGTCCTCTGGCACTGCACTAATGTAATTTAGCTCTCAGTGGAGCTGCAGTCCCTTATAAAGGCTCCCATTCTGTGCTCCATGCATTAAAAGGCAGAGCTGTTCTCAGCTGCCGCCAATTCTGTTACTGTCAAGAACTCTCTGCGCTCCTCTAGCACAAAGTCATGGGCTGCAGGGTTTAAGGAGCCCATTCCTGCCTGACCACCTTGAATATTTGTGGTTAGATCTGGCAGCTCCTCTGAAACCAAGCACACACACTTACATTCTGGGAGCTTGCTGGCTGTCTGTAACTGCATACCACTCTGGGAATGGGGAATTCAGGCGAGCCTAGCGGCATAATTAGACTAACACACAATCAACCTTTTCATTTTCATGTTACTGCTGAAAAAAAAACCCCAAAACAACCCTTTTCTTCTCCCCTGAGCCATATGCCATCTTAAATGCACTCAAGCAGAAGACATGCAAGATGATAGGGCTGTGGTGACAAGATTTTGCCTCCAAGTTACCTTGTCTGAACAAGAGGTCACAAGAAAATGTGACCTGCTGCACAGCACCTCTGTTGTAGTCCACACAATGCCACTGGCACAGCAGAGTGCAGAGATCTAGCTGAACAAGGCAGCAGCAGATCCCACCTATGATTACTTCTAACATTTCTCCCTAAGCACCCAAAGTGGTTTTTTCCCTAGTGACAGGACTCACTGTGTAGGGCTTTGCTGAATGAAAACAGTTCAATTTTTGAGAAAGACTTCACAAATGATCTCTGCTGCCTGCTTTATCAACAGAAGATTGCTCTGCTTCCCTGTTGTAACAAAACTCCCTCACTGATAAAGGAGGATACCTGAGGAGGACTCTTGAGCAGCTCAGCTAGTAACAGGCTGTTAAGATCACTGCAGACAACTCACACTCCTCTATCAACACAGAATTTCCACTTTAACACAAAACCATTAACTACTTCATGTAGGTCATTTACTACCTCGTGTAGCTGAGAGNCCCTGCCCATGGCAGGGAGGTTGGAGTAGCTGAGCTCTAAGATCTCTTCCAACCTAAGCCATTCTATGTTGAGAGAGTTGTCTGGAACAGGAGAAACCAAAGAATTCCCATGGGATGCCTGTGAGGAGCAGCATATAAATTCATGATTACAATCTCATTGATTTAATAAAAAAAGGACTCTAACATCAAGCTTCCTTTTTCTCCTCAGCTGAGAGCTGGAGAGCAGCCTCAAAGAGCTTTTTAGTATGTTCACACAGCCACTGAACAGCCATAACAATATGAAGAATTCCTCTCAATCAGATGTCAAAGAAGAGGCTTTTTGAGACCTATTTTGACCTGTCTAGGCAATTTTATCTATTGAAAACATTTTGCAAGCACTGAAAATAATAATTCAATTAATTTTGGGGTTTTTTTTGTTGGTTTTTTTTTTTTTTTTTTTTTTGTAAAAGAAGGTCTCTCAAACCCAAGGATCAAGGGAAATAACAAGTTGGCTTTTACACCAGTGAAATATCTTCCCTTGCTGTAGCTGTTGTTCAGCCACAGCAGGACAGTGACAGGTCATCAGGAAATGAGAAACTAGAAAAGAATGACACTAATGTGATCAGATTCAGTTAAATAAAGCAAAAAAAACCAAAGGGACTATATCTGAAATAGGACTATCAGGGTGAATTTATTTCAGGCTGGGCAGCTTTGTTAATATTACTGCAGCTCACTTCAAATGGCTATTATGAAAATAAATCAAAAGTAAATGTGGCATGACTCACTGATACTTAAAAATAACCAAGCTGGGGATGACCTGTTTGCTATTGCCCTTCACTGTGTGGTTTTTTTTAAATTCAGGAACAAGGAAAAGAAAGCCAAGAAAATATTTAACCTGAATTACTGATGACAAAATGATTCCACTAAGCAAAGAATCCAAGTGGTGAAGACAGACTTACCGCCGCTCCCCGTTGTGTTCAAACTTGATCCTTACATCATTCTGCAGAAGAACAGAACAGGAGGTGAGTTCACAACCAAACTCTGGCACACAGAGCAGCATTTTAAGGCCCAAATACAAGGCAGGTCCATTTGTAACTGCAGTTGGCATTGACTCCTCAAAAGGCTGAACAAAGTAAGTCTGAGAACTTTCTCCATGGACACTGAAGCAAACTTTGGGCAACAAGAGGCTGAGAGAGGAACACAGCACTCTGAGGAGGACACTGAAGCAAGCTGTGGGCAACAAGAGGCTGAGAGGGGAACACAGCACCATGAGAAATGGAGAAATTGCTAAAGGAGAAAGAGGAAGAAAGGGTTAAAAACTATATTGTAATTATTATTTCTTGTGAGTTACTGGAGTGGGTCCAGAGAAGGGCAACAAAGCTGGTGAAGGGATTGGAGACCAGGGCTGGGGAGAAGCAGCTGAGGGAGCTGGGGGTGTTTAGCCTGGGGAAGAGGAAGCTGAAGGGAGACCTCACAGCTTTCTACAGCTGCCTGAAAGGAGGCTGGACTGAGGTGGGGGCTGGTCTCTTCTCCCTAGTATCAGGTGATAGAATGAGGGGAAATGGGCTGAAATTGTGCCAGGGGAGGTTTAGGTTGGAGATGAGGAAAAATTTCTTTGCTGCAGTAGTGGTTGGGCATTGGCACAGGCTGCCCAGGGAGGTGGTGGAGTCACCATCCCCAGAGGTGTTGAAGAAATCTGTGGACATGGCACTTGGGGCCATGGTGGTGTTGGGTCAACAGTCAGACTGGATGTCTTGGAGATCAACCAAAACAATTCTATGATTCTGTGACTGCCACTTAATCAGAAGACACTGAAATATTTTCTAAGGAAAATTAATCTTTCTTGCATGGCAAAAACCTGAAATTGAGTCCAGCTGCACATGCACCTGAACTGAAGTTGATTTTCCTTGGGCATTCTCACACATTTCCTTCTGTGGCAAGAAAAAGCTACATTCTTCACTGTCAAGACACAGCCTAAATCTCTGCTTTTGCAAGCATGGAGCCACTGAAACTCAAAACTCTGAAGTTACAGACAAGTTCACCATGGTCATCTTTTAAAGGCAAAGGGGTCACTGTTAGGTCTAGAAAGGTTCTCCTCCCCCTCTACTCTGCCCTGGTGAGGCTGCACCTGGAATACTGTGTCCAGTTCAGGGCCCCTCAGTTCAAGAAGGACCTCAGGGAACTGCTTGAAAGAGTCCAGCACAGAGCCACAAAGCTGCTGCAGGCAGCGAACATCTCCTGTGGGGCCAGGCTGGGGCTGGGAGCTGGCAGCAGAGGAGCCTGAGGCTGCCCTCAGTGCTGCTGACAAAGACTGTGCAGGGCAGTGTGGGGAGGACAGAGCCAGGCTGTGCCCAGGGATGGCAAATGATAGGGCAAGGGGCAGCAGGGGCAAGCTGGAGCAGAGGACGTGCCATGGGAACAGGAGAAACTTTACTATGAGTGACAGATCCCTGGAGCAGGCTGCTCAGAGAGGTTGTGGAGACTCCTCCTGTGGAGACCTTTCAAGCCTGCCTGGATGTGTGCCTGTGTGACCTGCCCTGGCAGGGGGTTGCCCTGGATGACTTTTTGAGGTCCCTTCCAACCCCTACCATTCTGTGAAGGTTCAAAGCACTGCTCACACAACTGTGCACTCCAAAGATGCCATGTGGCCTGGAAGAGTCAACATGCTGAACTTTCAACTCTGGAGATCAAAGTTCAAATCCCAATTTAGGTTAGAAAGATAAAAATAAAAGGGAAAAATCTGCTCTGATAAGACTCCATCAGTTCTGCTGCACAATTTCTGTGATTGGGGTAGATTAAGCCATCTGTGAAAGCCTCAGACAATAGGCAATCATACATCTAGGAACTTCAAAAAAATGTGGCCAGGAAATGCTCTTTAGCTAAGAGGAAGTATCTGGCAGGCTGAGCGGTCAAGAATGCAGTTCAAAGGGACCCAGGCAATCCCTGTGAGCACACAGGATTCCTGCAGCAGTACAGGAGGTACAGCACTGATCATGACAAATGAGCTTCCCAATCACAGCAACCACCATCTGCAGGGAGGGGGAAATTTACACCTAACTTTACCAAAGCTGTTTTCTCAGATGTGAGGAGAGAAAGAACTTGCTCCAGATTGACACCAAAGCGAAGCCAATTCGAGAGGATTCGTTTGCATGGAGCAATGAAGGAGAAATGCAACCATCAGTGTAGGGATAGTAAACTACAAATGATGGCCACCAGACAACTGGTGATGAAACTGTTGTTTCTTAGGCAAAATGGATGGAGAAATGATTCCTTCAGGGAAGGAAAGCTCTGGATTGTTGGGGCTTTTTTTAGCTACACTGTTATAAGCAGCCTGGTTGAAAGACACAGAGAGTCCAGAGGAGGCCACAAAGGTGATCCAAGGGCTGGAGCAGCTCTGCTGTGAGGACAGGCTGAGGGAGCTGGAGGTGTGCAGCCTGGAGAAGAGAAAACTCCAGGGGGACCTTAGAGCTGCCTTCTAATACCTGAGGGGATCCTACAGGAAGGTTGCAGAGGGACTTTTTGTAAGGGTGTCCAGAGACAGGAAAAGGGGGAATGGTTTGAAGCTGAGCGAGAGTCAGTTTAGATTGGATCCTAGCAAGAAGTTCTTCAGAATGAGGGTGGGGAGATTCTGCAACAGGCTGCCCAGGGAGGATGTGGCTGCCTCCTCTCTGGGGGTGTCCAAGGCCAAGGTGGATGAGGACTTGAGCAGCTAAGTCTAGTTGAGAGGTGTCCCCACCCATGGTGGGAAGGCTGGAGAAGATGATCTCTGAGGTCATTTACAACCTGAGCCACTCTGTGATCTTCTGAAATAAACAGGAGTTTTAAAATGCAATTAAATGAATTTTTCTGATTCAAATTCTGACCTTAACATGTGTTTCAGGGCATGGAACAGCCATGTGTTAAAATTAGTCAGCACAAAGACCCTTCTCAAACTTGCTGGTAGCTAAGCAAACCAGAATACCTTTCTTAACTCCACTGCATGCTTTCAAACCTGTGATTTGTAACAAAGGGAGGGGAAAATTTGGCACCTCCCAATGACTTTTCAAAAGGATCCAACACTGGCCCTTAGGGTCTATTTTTCAAAGATCTAAGAAAAGGTGGTCCAAGTGATCTCAGTGTTTCAGTGTCAGACAGAACCTAGGGCAGTTGGAGATGCAGTGGTTTGTGTTCCCTTTGAAAGCAGCAGACCTATCACCTACACAACCACATCTCAAAGCAACTCACATGAACTGTCCTGAGAGAGGAGCAACAACTCAAATCCAAGTTCAGTACTGGAGCCTTCCAGTCCTGTGATGCAATTCCATAAATAATGATTACAGATCTGGAGTTAAGACATCTCTGAATTTATGTTTCAAAGTGATTTGGAAAGGATTTTGTACTGCTCCATCCATGGATTTGTCCAGCACATTTGAGAAAATCCCAGATCCCAGCTGAACAAGTAGACTGTGAGCAGACAAACCATAAGGAAGAGGCAGATATGAACTTTAAAGCCTGCTCCAAAAAACTTAAGCCTATAATAAGGATATAACTGGAACCAGTGATTTTACTGATACAGGCAACTTATCCTGTTACCATTTGTTTCACTGCAAGTAACACAACTTCATTTTTAAGACAGTAAGGGACAAAGAATTCTTGACTGGAATGGTTGCTTTTGCTTTGAGTTATTTCACTGACATGATTTGCAGCACACACTGACACAGCAGTTTTGTTCTGCCCTTCCTTTCCACTAGGAAGCCAATGCAATAGTTTTCTCTACCCAAAAAAAGTCTCTATCAATGTGACAAGAACCTAGGAATGTTTTTAAGTATTGATCCTGCTACTTACTGGAGAGGAATTTTCCTAAGGGTGGCCAGAGACAGGACAAGGGGGAGTGGTGTTGAGGGGGAGCAGGGTTAGACTGGAGCTGAGGAAGAAGTTCTCCAGTAGAAGAGTGGTGAGACTCTGGAAGTAGCTGCCCAGGGAGGCTGTGGATGCTTCCTCCCTGGGGGTCTTCAAGGCCAAGTTGGATGAGGCCTTGAGCAGCCAAGTCTAGCTGAGAGGCCCTACCCATGGCAGGGAGGTTGGAGAAGATGATCTCTGAGGTCCCTTCCAACCTGAGCCGTCCTATGACGCAATTCTATTGCTTCCACCACAATGACAAGTGCATCACACTGCTACATCATGAGAGAACCAGCAAAGAAAAGCTTTCTTCACCTCCCACACCTGCCTAAGTGGATTCTGTGTAGGTCACTGCACACAGTTTAAAGCAAGTTCCTCGTTCACAACTGTTCAAATTCAACACAGGACACTTTTCTTACCGGAATTTTCTTTTCTTCCACTGCAGAGGCACACTGGTTTGTTATTGCAGGGCTGCCCAAGAGGGGGGGGCTGCTGGCATTGTGTTTTTTC
Source organism: Ramphastos sulfuratus (assembly GCA_013399055.1). Lineage (NCBI taxonomy): Eukaryota > Metazoa > Chordata > Aves > Piciformes > Ramphastidae > Ramphastos > Ramphastos sulfuratus. The sequence goes on along the minus strand of WBNM01019147.1, from coordinate 12,566 downwards.
TTAAAAAAAAAAAAAAAAAAGTCATTAAAAAGAAATAAAAAAGGCAATGTGATTGTGAAAAGCCAAAAAAAAAAACCACCCACTTGGTAAACTTTGTTACCTACTCTCAACAGACCAAATCCCCTTAAAAGCTTGTGTGGGAGGGAGGCAGAATACTAAGATGCTGCAAATGACTACACCTGCACCTTCCACAGCCCATAGAGAGAGCTCCCCTGCTTGCAGCACAGCCTGAGCACAGGGTCATAGAATGGTCTGGCTTGGAAGGGACCTTGAAGATCATCTAGTTCCAACTCTTCCCACCATGGGCAGGGACACCTCCCATTAGACCTGCTGAGGGCCCTCTCCAACCTGGCCTTGAACACCTCCAGGTTCCACAAGCTCCCTGGGCAACCTGTTCCAGTGTCTCACCACCTCACTCCAAAGAATTTCTCCCTGATCTCCAGTCTCAGTCTCCCCTCTTTCAGCTCAAAGCCATTGCCCCTTGTCCTAGCACTATGAGCCCTTCTAAAAAGTCCCTCCCCAGCTCTCCTGTAATCCTCTTCAGGTCCTGGAAGTCTGCTCTAAGGTCTTGCTGGAGCCTTCTCTTCTCTAATAAGCTAACCCAACTGCAATGTCTTACCTCTTGGAAGCACAAGCCAGAACCCTCTGCCACCCAACTCTGCCCCAGGGAAGAGTTTGAAGTCCCCATGAGGTGGGCTGCTACCTGTTTGTTGGAGTGAGGGATGTCTTTATTCTTCATGGTGTCGTATCCAGGCAGCCTGTGACGCCGGCTCATCTGGAGTGCTACCAGGTCCTTCATGATGGATTTCAAGGCCTCCTGTTCATCTGGGATGGAGAAGAATTTTAGTAGTAAGATGTCTGGGTGATTATCAACCACAGCACCTCTGCATTGGCTTTCTGCTGGCTCATGCAAAGACAATCCCTTGTGGGATCTTGGCACTGTTGATTTCTTTCAGTCACAAAAAGTCCAAACCCAACCTGCCATTGTGATGTAGTCAACAGAGGGGGGGAACTTTAAGTCACTTGTACAATGGCACAGAAAAAGGTTCAGAATAAATATCCCCAGCCCCTAGTTCTGTTCACAACAAACAGTACAACATGGACAGATTTGCTGGATCATCACAGGTCAATTAGGAAGGGCAAACTGATGTGTTTCTGCCAAGGAAAACCCTGCCAGAATCTGTTCTTTCCAATTTTATATCCTGTTAACTTCGACTCCTTGCTTGCTGGTGGAACAAATCACAGCCAGGAGAAAGAAAATGAAAAGCTGAACAAAGAGTCACCTCAGACTGTCTCTGAATTCAAACCCACTTGCAGTTATTTCCCCAACACATTCCTCTCTCTATCCCCAAACCAAGCTGATGGAACAAAGGTCAAACCATTCTGTGAGACTTCAAGACCTAACGAGCAGGTTGACATCGCTCAGCTTTTGCCTGCAGGTTCAATTCAAGGCTTCAAGGCAGATGCAGGGAAATAAACCCCCACACACTGAAACTCTTCTTATTTCTGACTACTTCTTACTACTTGACTAAAAAGTACTTTCTGAAGTTAAGATTCCTGGCATAACCAATTTAAAGTTCTCTACCACTGCTTGCTAGTTTTCAGAAGTGATACTTAAAAGACCTTTATATGAAACTTTGAGAAAAACAGAGACAAAAAGAAAGCAGTAGTAGCAGAGTTGCGAGGGATGCTAGCACAAAGGTGTCTAAAAGCTGCTGAAAACAATCCCTTGCTGAGCAAGAATGACAAAAAGGTAGGGAAGGCTGACACATGGAGGTCATTGGAATGACCTGTGCCCTGGGATGGTGGTGGAGGCACCAACCCTGGATGTGTTTAGAAGTCATTTGGATGTGGTGCTTGGGGATATGGTTTAGAGTGCACCTTGCAGAGCAGGGATATGGGTTGGGCTTGGTGCTCCTGAGGGGCTTTGCCACCCTGAACGTTTCTGTGGTTCTGTTAGCTCAGCCTGGGGCTGTGCTGGTTGCTGTGCTCCCAGGCACTGTGCCAGAGGCATAACAAAGCAGCAGCAGATGCTGGCACTCAGAGGATCTGCTGTTGGCATGCTTGTGCCTTCTGCATTTCTGTGCTGCTGTCTCACACGTCAGGACTCAAGAGCTTTGAGGGAATAAAGTGTTGCTTCCTTGGCAAGCATGTCCAGCTAAATCCTTCCTGATACCGAGGCATCACTTAGGCATGAGGGTGGTGAGGCACCGGGAACAGGTTGCCCAAAGAAGTTGTGGAGGTTCCAAGCCTGGCAGTGGACACCTCACCCCTGGACGAGTTTAAGACAAGGCTGGATGAAGCAACCTGGTCTAGTGGGAGGCCCATGGCAGGACATCTGGAACTAGATGATCTTTAAGGTCCCTTCCAACTAAAGTTATTCTATGATTAAGTGTCCAAAGCCAGGTTTGACGTGGCCTTGTGCAACCTGGTCTAGAGGAAGGTGCCTCTGCCACGGCAGGGAGGTTTGGAATTGGATGAGCTTTAAGGTCCCTTCCAACCCAACCCATTCCATGGATCTATGAAATTGAAATGAGTAATTAGATCAGCTCTGAACATGCCCAGAACAAAAACCTTCTAAAAGAATTTGTCTGCACATGCCCACCAGTTTGGATGGAAGTTTTAATGGTTTTGACAAGTGGAGCTTTTGGATGTGATGTGAACCAGATAAAAAGGTTATCACTGCTTGTGTGACAGTGTCAGGTGTGCAGTGCTTGGTACGTGGAATCCTCCTGTCTTTCCAAAGTCCTCAAACACATCAGTTTGACATTGTGCAGGGGAGGTTTAGATTGGGCCAGAGGAAAGATTTCTTTGCTGCAGGAGTGGTCAGGGATTGGCACAGGCTGCCCGGAGAGGTGGTGGAGTCACCATCCCTGGAGGTGCACAAGAAATGTGTAGCCATGGCACTTGGGGACATGGTTTGATGGCCATGGTGGTGTTGGGCTGACATCTGGACTTGATGATCTTGGAGGCCTTTTCCAACCTAACCAATTCTCTGATTCTAGGACATGCTTAGATTGAAGAAAGCATTTTGGAGGCTCAGCTGCAAGTAACTGAAATTTGATTTTTAAAATCCAGCATTTGTTTCTGACTCATGAAAACTGGTTTGGATGGGTAGTGCCTTGCACGTGGAAGTGGTGCCCTGGGAACACTTGCTGTACATTCAGTGAGGGGCTGTCTTGCATCTGGACTGCTCAGTCAAGTGGACTCATTGGGACCATTTGTTTCTTCAGTTCCATGTTATGCATTTGTTCGTCAGTGGCTCCCAATGCAGCTCATGTTTTATGCAGAAGAGTGGGCTCATAATTAATCAATGTCTGAATAACAAACTACATTTTTGCAGTGCTGAAAGATGACAGATGTGGGACACAAACAGCTTCTAACACATGTGGGGAGTGAAGGCTACCAAAATTTAGAAGCAAAAAGGGGTAAAAATACATTGTCTGTAAGGGGGTAACATGGCTGAGGGAATGAGGCTTGATCAGCTTGGAGGAGGCTGAGGGGAGACCTCCTCCCCACAAGTCCCTGAAAGCAGAAAAGTGCTTTCAGAGGAAGCAGAGAAAAGCGGGGATGGTTTCTTCTCCCTGGTAATGAGTGATATGACAAGAGGAAATGGCCTTGGAGGTTGGACATTAGAAGAAACTTCTTGACTGAAAGGGTTCTCAAACACTGGAACAGGCTCCCCAGGGAGGTGGCTGAATCCCCATCCCTGGAGGTGTTTCAAAGCTACAGGGATGTGGTACTGAGTGATATGGTTTAGCCCCAGACTTGGTAGAGAGAATGGACTCAATGACCTTGAAGGTCTTCTCCAACTAGAATGACTCCATAATTCTAACATCTAAACAAGTCCCAGTCAGGACAGAAGTCACACCAACAGGATCTTTGACACAACCAACAGCTTCTGCCCAAAAGGCAGAGCACTAAATGGAGACAGTTAAACACTAGAGCTGAGGTTCTTCTGCTGTGAGCTTCGCTATGTAGTACCAGGAAAAGAGCAACATCAAGCCTAGGCCAGACGAGAGGGGAATGGAAAGAAACCTCCCAGAGCATTTGCAGAAGGTGCTAATTAAGAGTAAGGCTCTCACAAAAAGGGAAAGCAAAGTAGAGAAAATAAAGGTAACTTTTAAAACCCCAAACCAAAACCCACCAAATCTCTGCTGTCCAAGACAAGCCAAATGAGACAATAACTACATTGTGGCAGCAGAGAAGGGAGAGGAGTACTTCAAATTCCAGCTGCATGCAGAAGCAAGGGGTATAAGTAACACCACCAAAGCAAAAGGTTGCTTTCTTGCAAAGCACATCAGCCAAAGGCAATAATCTTGAGGAGCTATCTCAGCACCAAGTAACCCCTTGTGGGAGGAGAATGTCAAAACCCAGTTGTGAATGAAGTTCAAGTTCCAGGTAGCTAACAGCACAACTCTCTCTTCCCCCACCCCCACCCCTGCTTTTTGAAATGGTTTCCAACTTTGCATTTGAACGTTTAACCTCTCAGCTTACTGGAGTGTCTCCAATTTACTCCTCTTCTTTAATCCTCTTCGATATTAAGCACAGCCTTTGAGTCACCTGGCAGACAAGGACTCTACCTTTGCACAACAAAGTAATACAAATTAGGGACTGGCACATCCCTGGAGCCTCTGCCACCCAAAACAAGCAGTGAAGAGCTAGGAGACAAGTTTTCCACTACAGTGCAGTTTGGGTTTGGCCAGATACCAGGAGGATGAAGAAGAGCTTGTCTTGGCAGAGTTCCTTCGGGCAAGATGCAAAACAGCTATGAAAGCAGTTTAGAACTAAGGAATCAAGTCAATCAAAGAATACATCTGCAAGTACAAACTTGCATCTTACAGCCTGGCACATCACTTGAAATGCAGGATCCCTGTGCAGAATGAAGCAGTTGCCTACAGGTGTAGCCCAGACTGGGTACAATCAGCTGGTTACAGCCTCACATTTGTGTGAAGAAGCAGGCAGAGGACAGCCACCTCGTTAACCAATTATAGATCTCTTAATAAAGACTGTAGCTGGGCTACAGCGTGGACTTCTTTATTACCTAAGGCAAGTTGTGAATTTACAACATGCCAAACACTAAACTCCTGAAGGCAGCATCTAGCAAGCACCTAAACCCCCACTCAGGGTCTGCATCGCACTCCCTGTCAGCTGTTTGCCCTTAGACAAGAGCTAACTCTGAAAGCTTAGTGGCATCCAAGCAGAAAGGAGCAGTTAGCACACTGGCAAACACTGATGGAACAACTTCAGGTGAAGTTGAATCTTGCAAGATTATTGCGAGGGCTGTGGTTTAGTGGTGCCCTGGCAGTGCTGTGTTAAATGGTTGGACTCAAAGATATTAAAGGTCTTTTCCAACCTAAAGGATTCTGGGATTCTCTGCAGCTTTTAATAGTCTTACACTGAGCTACTGGCTCCCTAGTACCAAAACACAGCCTCTGTAATCCATCCCTGTGTCGGTGAGGTGGGAAACGATGGAGCAATTGTCTTGGAATCATTTTGGTTGAACCATGGAACTGCTGAGCTTGGAAGAGACCTCTGAGATCGTCAAACCCAACCACTCGCTTAGAGCTCACAACCCCAGCACTGCTGCTGAGCCACTGCTACTAAACCACATCCCTCAGCATCACATCTGTGGGTCTTTTAAACACCTCCAGGGATGGTGACTCCACCACCTCCCTGGGCAGCCCACCCGGGGCTGAGAACCCTTTCTGTGAAGAAAATTTTCCCAATATCTAAGCTGAACCACTCCTGGCACAACGTGAGGCTGCTTCCTCGCGTCCTGTCACTTGATGCACGTGAAAGAAGATCACCGCCTGGCTCCAACCTCCTTTGAGGTGGTTGTAGAGGGCAAGGAGGTTTCCCTTCAGCCTCTTCTGAAGACTAACCAACCCCAGTTCCCTCAGCCCTTCCTCATAAGGCTTGGTTGGAAAAGATCTTTCAGGACTTGGGTCGGGAAAGACCTTTAAGGCCAAGCTCAACCTTATCTGCCCCCAAGTCTGGTGTTAAACCATGTCCCTCAGCACCACATCTATCTTCTTAAAACCTAAAATAAACATCAAATATTGATCTGAGCTTGTGTAGGGAAAAACATGTTTGTGGTTGGGAGAGCAATGCGATGGATTCAGCGTTGAGGAGCATGACTACTCCTTTATTGCCACCAAAAGAGAGGATTTCCATAGGCTGCCTTCCCAGAAGCACGTGCAGCAGCATCACATCAATCACACAATGCAGAAGTTCTTCCAAATGCCAAGGAAGCCATTTCTGAAGAGCACTGAGAGACCCTGTTTTGCTCGGTCTCCACTAGGTCTGGGAAACACAGATCTGCTTTGTGCGGGAGAGATGTTGTCCAGGAAATGCTTTTCATGTTTGAAAAACTACACTCCAGGATTTTTATAACATCGATAAAAGGGAACTGCTACTCACAGAGAGAGCCATTCCTCTGCAGAAAACATTTATTTCAGCTAAGATGTGGTTTACTGCACAGGTCTGAGCAAGTCAGTGATTTGCTGTGGCAGAAATGGAAACAGTTTTGAACAAAAAATAAGGGGAAAAAAAAAATCATGAAGTTCAGAGTCAAAGCATCTGCACGTTGGTAAAAACAGGAAGCCTGTAAACCTCTATAAACCAGGATGCTATTTTATACAGCATGGCAAGAGAAGTGATGCCACATTTGTTTGAGAGGGGAAAACAAAGCGACCCAACAGGAGCATGTTTGTTGTCTGCCACTATCTCAGCAAAGCTGATCTGCAGATTCAGGGCAAGGGGTAAGCCTCACAGCTGAGCTGGAGAAACTGAGGATATGGTAAAGCCGTGAAGAAAAAAAAAAAAAGGGTTGGAAAAAGTTCAATTTCAAGCTGTCAGCATGCTGTCAATGAGCACTGGGCACTCTGAGACATCTCGGTGGTAACAAAATGCTGTGCTGCTCGACTTGCAGCAACTGACCTGGTTTGGAGACTTAAAAGGAGGAAAAAGAAATCAGAGCTTTTCTATGAACCCTGACCCATGTGGTAGCCACTCGGGGTACCTCTTCTCTCCCACAAACTACAGAAGAGGCTGGGCTGAAGCTGGTCCCAACCTGCAGGCTGCCCTCCCCCCCGGGGGGGTCACAGCCGGTAAAGCCGGGAGCTGCGAGCGGGGCCATGGGTGCGTGTGAGCCAGGGGAAGGAAGTGACACAGGCAGGAAAAAAGAGCAGATCGAGGGAAAGACTCGAGTGCAGCTGGGCCTGCAGCGTGCTGCAGCTGCGCCTGCCCCGGGCAGCCAGCACAGGCGCCCCTCTGCCCTGCCTGGACAGCAACGCGGCTCTGGCTGTCAGAAGCAAGCTCATTAGCGGTTGGACTCCATCCTTAAGGTCTTTCCCAGCCTAAACGAGTCTATGATTCTAATTATCTGTATTTTAAATGCTGCCAAGGAGCTTCCTGAAGGGAAACAAGCCTCAGTCACAGCCCCTTCTGCAAAGGGCCAGGGAACGACCCTCGGTGAGCTTCAGCTGCACCAAAGGGGTGAAGCCAAACTGCGACGCCAAGCTCCTGCTGATCACCACCCCATGGCTCTTTCAGACTAGGTTAGGAAAAGCAAGGTGGAAGAAAAGCAGAGTGTGACACAGTCTGGTATCTGTTAGCCTTAGATGATTTGCTCACAACTCCCCAATGAACTTAGATAAGATCTTCCCTATCAGGAGTGATCTGCTTGCAGCTGGACTGTGATTACTCCAGCACGAGTGTAGGACACAGAGTGGGCCATGAAATGGGACCTTGTGATGCTCACAGATTGCACTGGGCTGGAAGGGACCCCCAAAGGTCATCTTGTTCAACACCCCTGCAGTCAGCAGGTACATCTCCAACTAAATCAGGTTGCTCAGAGTCCCATCAAGTCTGACCTTGAAAGCCTTCAGGGATGATGCCTGACCCACATCTCTGGGCAACCTGTTTCAGCACTTCACCACTGTCATTGTGCAGAACTTCCTCCTAACGTCCAACCTCAACCTTACCTGCTCTAGTTTCAAACCATTTCACATATCCTATCACTCCAAGCTCTTCCAAACAGTCCCATCCTTCCTATAGCCCCTTCAGGTATTAGAAGGCTGCTCTAAGGTCTCCCTGCAGCCTTCTCATCTCCAGGCTGAACAAACCCAACTCCCTCAGCCTGTCCTCACAGCAGAGGTGCTCCAGCCTCTGTGATGTTGCCCTCACATGCTTACAAACAGGCATCCAGCTGCCACTGGGAAAGTTTTTTCTACATCTGTGGCAATCCAGCTTCTTCCTTCTGAAGTCTGTCAAGCTCAGGAATCATCTGGCTGCTGCCTTTAGAGAAGGCACAGGCTGCAGAACACCACAGCTCTGTCAGACAGAGGTCTGCTGATGGACCTGTGTGTCTATTTGTTGTACTTAGAAAAGCAAAGCAGCACACAAAGGAAACGAAGCTGTTGGACTTTTGCTTTCAGCAGCCTTTTCTTTAAGAATTTAACATGTATCTGCAAGAGCTAACCATGCATACAGACCAACCAACAAAGTCAACTAAACTCAGTCCCAGAGAAGACGCGCTGAAGTGGCAGCCCACGAAGCCATGCACTCAGGACAGCTGTAGGAATTCCCTTGCCAATATACAAATATGGGTAAGTCCTCGTTTAGAGCAATTAATTTTTTCTGTTCTAGTAGAGACCTCTCTTCAAAACTGAAAAACTACCTCGGTAATACAAGAAAACCCCTTCCATAAGCAGTTTTTTTACACAGGTCACACCGTCCGAAAGAATTAATCACTTGAATTCGGTGATGGCAACTCCTGACAGCAACTTCTTACAGTCAAAAAAAGAGTTCCTTGAACTCCTTTGCCTGTTTTTTAAATGTGTTTCTAAATACAACGAATGAGAATTCAATGGAAACTTGACAGAGAAAAAGCTGTTTTGACAGGCTCCCGATCTGCTGTTAATGCCACAGTAAAAACGTCTCTCGTTAAGCACAGAAATTCCCATCTCAAACACAGGCAACCTGGTTCTCAGAAGCTGCGAAAGCTCCCTCAGCCCCCAGGCCTGACCCTGCTGACCCTCGGCTGCTCCCTTTGGCCAATTTTAGACAAGCCCGGGGCCGGGCGGTGTGCGGCGGGGCCGGCAGCGCTGCCCGCAGCCAGGGCTCGCCGCCGCTAAACCTTTCTGCGGGCAATGCCTCGGAATGCGCCTTTTGCCCGCGGCTGCTGGCTCCCGCGCCCGCCGATGGCCGCGCTGCGACCGACGTGTCCGCCCCCGCGGAGCCAGCGCGGGCGGCAGGAGGTGGCGGGTCCCGGTCCCGGTCCCGACTCCCGGAGGCCGCACACCGAGGCCGCGGGCCGACCCCCGCTCCTCGGCCCCGAGGCCCTCGTTAGCAGCTCAGCTCTGCCAGGCTGCTGCCCTCAACACGGTACCGCGGAAGGCCCGGGGCGCCGCGGNCGGCGGCGGGGGTCGGAGGGGGGGACGGGCGGTCCCGGTCGCTCCCCGCCGCCGCCACCACAGGGCGCCCGGGCCGCGAGCAAAACAAACCGCTCGGTGGCCACCGCGCACCCGCCGCTACCGCCGCCTGCCAATCACAGGGGCCAACCCGCCGCCGCCCACCAATCCGCGCCGTCGAGCCACCCACCCGACGGCGCAGCTCGCCAATCAGCGTGCGAGCAGCCGCGCCGCCCGCCCCGCCCGCCGCCGCTCCGGTTGTCAATCACGGGGGCGTGTTCCTCTGGCGGGCTGGCCCCGCCCCCTCCTCAGCCGCTAGGTAGACAGCTCGGGCTCCGCCCGCAGGCGCTGCCAATCAGAGTGACGGACGGCTCCGCGGGCCCGCCCCACCGGCCGCCTCCTAGAGCCGGCTGGGTCCTACAGTCCGCCCCGGGCTGCGCCAGAGCTCATCCCCTCCCGAGACCTGCCAGGAGCCAGCGTCGCCCCCCGGGCCCGCAGCAGGCCCTCCCCACCGCCACTGCCCTCCGTGGCTGGTCCCAAGCACTCGCCTCACGCACACGCGAACTTCAGGTCTCGCCTGAGGCACGATTTTGGGTGGACATCAAAGTGTTCTGGAGGAGAGAACACGTCCCCTGCACATGACCCTCCTGGTTTCGTTACTTCTTCGGGACTTGGGCAATGAATTTGACTTTTGCTTTAAAGACACTTCTCTAAGAAGTGAGGGGGGAAAAAAGAACAACCAGAGAGAACCAGTTCAGGAGTGATAGCCCAAAAGACTGTGAAGGCAGAGTTCTGGGGTTTAAAGTGTGAGACAATTACCCAGAGCATCACTGAAGCCAGCTGTGGCAAGAGCTTCCAATGAGACCTTGTCACCAATACGAGCTGACCACATGTCCAGGACACCACAAGTTCCCCCTGTGGGCTGCCATAAGTGACAAGTGTCAAAGTAGCAGAATAAAGAGCTCCTTTGCTCCCGAAGCCTTCAGATGCACTGTTTCATTTCCTCCACACTCACCATCTGGTTTTCACACTGAGGTGCTGGAGCGGGTCCAGAGCAGGACCACAAAGCTGGTGAGAGGTCCCTTCCAACCCCCTCACTCTGCAATAATACAGCGATGCAGGCTTCAGCTGCTCTTCCACCTTCCGCTTCCCTTCCGCCTGTGGGCTGATACTTTTCCAGTGTCTTTCCCCCAGGAGGGACAACAGAGGGGATTTGTTCTCCTCTGGCACAGCAATGGCCATGCTGCTGCTGGAAACCTACCTCCAGCAGGTGCTTTAGCAGCTGCTTTTCAATCTGCCCAGTGTCTGGCACCAACTTCATTGCTCTCTGAGTGGTTTTGCTCCTGTGCAAAGCAGCAGCAGTGTCAAAGAGGTCGTTGGTGCAGCTCACCCAGTGGACATAAGCAAACCAGACTGGAGAAGAAAGCTTCTTCAAGGGGTGGGCAGCTGCAGGAACCTAAGCTCCACACACCAGGAGCAATGTAGGAGTTAGCCAAGGTGTGAGAGGAACAGTTATGGTATCATTAATTTCTTTTTACTGCTTAGATGGGAGAATAAAAAGATCTCCCTAGGCAGACACACGAAGATGTGAAGGAAGGTGAAGTTCAGGCCTCTCTGGAGCAAGAAGCTGTGGACAAAATCAATCACCTGACTTTGAAGCTGTCCTGCTTTGAGGAGGAAAGTTGGACTAGCTGACTTTTATAGATCCCGCCTTGAAATTCCCATCTTAAAACCAGACTGATGCTGTTTAGCTGTACAGAACCATGGGATTATAGAACTGTTCTGGTGTTACAAGACCTTTAAGATCATTGAGCCCAACCATTCTCTAACTCTACCAAGTCTGGTGCTGAACCATTCAACACTTCTCTCTTTTTCCCAGTCTCTGCTGTTTTACCACTCTGATGCCTGAAGCCTTTCTTGCCTTCCTGTCTATTCTATCCCATTTTCATACCCAGCTCACAGCCACTTGTTTCCATGTCAAGATTATCCTTTTACTTAAATAATCCTTCCCTCTCCCCTGGTATTTTCTCTCTAAATACATCAAGAAGATAATCATCTCTCCTTTCAGCTGGCATTGTAACAGAGCAGTGAGCCACTCTCTCTTCACAATGCAAGCTTTGGGTCTGTGCTATCTTCCTGATAGTCTCTCTTGTCCCTGTTCCAGTTCAGATTCCCCTTTCACCTGACAGCATTGCTGCTCTTGGACAACTTTTCTCTGACCTTTTTTGCAGGTTCCTGGTGGCTCATCCCTACCCTTCATCAGCTACTAAACCCCAGTTTCCTCTCCTCACTAATTTCTAGGAAGTGAAACACTCTTAGCACCCACCACGAATTTCTCCTCCCATAAATTCACAGCCTTGCACTTTCTGCTGCTACATTTCATCTCAGCTCAATTTCTCACTCTTCAAAGCCATCAATTCTCAAAGATGTTTCAGTTCCCTCATACTATTGAAGCCTTCCCACTTTTGTTCATCACCAAATTTAATTATCACGCTCAGGTTTTGTGCCAAGGTCATTAGAAAAAGGCTTTGCAGTGAGATTGCTCTTGGGATCAGAACTGCAGGAATTCAGTATTAATTCCCCACCACACCAGCCCTGATGTCAAAACACTTCATGGCCACCTTTACCATTTGGCATTCTTGTCTGCCTTCCAGTTCTTACATGTTTGCACCTCAAGCTCTCAGCTGAAGCCCTGTGAATCAAGCCTGGCTGGTTGCTTCTCCCTTGTGTAGGGACTTGGTTTACTCCAGCCCAAAACAGACATTAGACTAACTAGGCACAGCCTGTGACAGCCAGCCAGGAGCTCCCAGCAGATGGTAGGAGCCAGCCACGCTGGTGGAGCTCACTCTTTCTATCTCCCACTGCCCAGGATGTCTGCATTGCACTAAAGTTCCTGCCCCCCCGGCCCCTCTTTTGTCAATTTGAAAACAGAATGATTTGTTCTTAACGGTCCAGCACTTCACCCACCCAGCCAGACATCATCACAATGCTGCCTATATGCAAATACTTCTTTGGGACCACTGTAGACCCCTCTTGCCTTTTCTATTTCTCTCCAGACAGGCTGGTACACCCCTTCTGAACCAGAACCATACAATGGGTTAGGTTAGAAGAGACCTCACACATCATCAGCTCCAACCTCCCCATCATGGG